>CM063507.1:98174773-98194773 GCA_032207245.1 Pardosa pseudoannulata | reverse complement strand
CAATGTAGGATCTTTAGGAAAGCAATAAAATCTAACATTTTCACCTTTTTTTGAAGCGCTTAGTACAGCCATACGCACGACAGCTTGTTACCGTTTTCAGATAATTGTCAAAATTAAAACTCCAATAACAAACACAATCCGTAGGAAATTCAAATGTTTTGCTAATATAACGTATCCGGTCCCTGTTTTAGGTGATACAAGGAAAATCAGGTGTATCTTGATTAATGAATTTATTTACACTTATCCTATATACATCATTTCACAACTACACACACACACACAAAAAAAAAAAAAATTTCCGATCACAGGTAAATGATTAGTACATGTAGGCCTGAGTAGAGACGTGTACATAAACTAAAATCAGTCTCTGCTGAAATATTGGTTGGTGATTCGACGGCAGAAACAATTCGGTAGCTCTCGCGAAAGTTCACTGAAGTACTGGTAGAATATCAAAGCACAGTTAGAGTTCCGAAGGAAAATATGCAAACTATCCTGAAGAGGGTTATATTAGAAAAGGAACCCCAATGCACAGGGTATCGTTTCAATCTCAGCAAGAGATATATCCCAAGACGGGATTTCGCTAAATAAAACTCTCCGATGGAGAGACTGGTCGAGGCGACCTCCGAGTTAGCCGATGCGGGCTACTCCTTAAAGAAAAGATCCCAAGGTGGGATTATAGCAAAAAAACTCTCCGGTAGAGAGACTGGTCAAGGCGACCTCTGAATTAGCTGGTTGCTAGCTAACTAACTTCTCTAAAAAACAAATCTTCTCTCGTCTCTTTCTAAGAGAGGGGCCTCACCCACAATTTCATTATTGGATCATCTAGCGATGACCTCACCTTCGACCAACTGGATTGGTCTGGGTTAAACAATCATCGGCCGCAAATCCAGGGGTCAATGGAATTCTTAGCGGCTACATCTGAGTCGCGGCAAATCCTTTGTCGTTCCAATGATCATATTTCTGGCTGTCAGTGAAGGTGCCGGGTTGTCTGGTATATTGTTCCTCTACTATAGGGCACAACAGCGTAGACATCGTGGTGCCGGGAGAAAACAATCCTTTTGTATCCACAGAAGCGAAGGCTACCCCTCAAAGCAAAGTTCTTTGATGTCGACACACCGCTAAATTACGCCGTTACACTAACAAGGAAGTTGAACTACAATTTTTGCTGCACCTGACGTCATGTGCACATTCTCTATAGAAGGGTTTGTGGATGAAAATTCGAAGATGGGTTGGAAAATCCGCTTCCACTGTCTAGCACACTAGTTCTCAACGGGGTTATACCGCCTTATGGGGGGCGGGGGTAAGATTCTGATTGGCAGTAACCCTGTTTCGGGCGGTATGGGGCAGGGGCAGTTTGAGCATGTTTGGGCACAAATTCAAACTTAATTTGTCAATTCAAACAAATTGACTTAATTTATTGCTTAACTTTGTTCCAACTTAATTTGTTAATAATAACTAGCATGAACTATAACAAACTGATATTTCCCCCTTCATATTAGGAACTAGCATACAGCCCGTCTTATGACGGGATCAGCAAAACTTTGAATTTTCCAGAATTGTAAAGTACCCTATGAGGCAGGTTAAAAAATGGTTTGTTTTTTGGCTGAGAATTATCTGGTACAAGCTCAATAATTTGTTTATCTTCATACTCCTCTAAAGTCTCCCGATACTGTGAATGCAGTTTAGAATCGCGTTGAATTCATTTAGAAAGATAATTCAAAGTTTTCTTAGCTACATCGAAATTATCGTGAAGTTTTCCCAGTTTTTTCCCCACAGTAATTAATGGAAGTACAGGAATAAAACTAGCCTTTCCACTACACCCTGGAGGTAGATAGAATTTATTGGTAATACCGGAGATATAATTTTCATTACAACAAAAAGTAATCGACGATTAAATTTAAAATTATCACATATGTTCCTAATCTATTATTTAAACCAAATATAAAAGAAAATTATTTTCGTCATATCTAAATTCAGTGATGAAACGTATGAAAATAATGCAGACGATATTTAAATAATTTAAAATAAGAAATGATTCAATGAAATGGTTAAAGGAATGACGTCATAATGCTAGAAAAAAATGTTATTTTTACCTATTTATTATCTTTAAGTTCTTCCCAATTTTTTTTTTGCTACAGTAATTAATGGAAGTAAAGGAATGAAAATATCATTTCCACTACAACCTGGAGGTAGATAGAATTTGTTGTTAATACCGGTGATAAAATTTTCATTACAAAAAATAATAATCGATGATTCAAATTTAAAATTATCACAATTATTTAAGCCAAATATAAAAGAAAATTATTTATGTAATGCCTAAGTTCAGTGATGAAACGTATGAAAATAATGCAGACGATATTTAAGTAGTTTAAAATATGAAATGGTTAAATGAGATGGTTAAAGGAATGACGTCATAATGCTAGAAAAAAATGTTATTTTTACCTACTTTTTTTCCACAGTAATTAATGGAAGTAAAGGAATGAAATTATCTTTTCCAATACACCCTGGAGATAGATAGAATTTGCTGTTAATACCGGTGATAAAATTTTCAATGCAACCAAAAATAATCGATGATCAAATTTAAAATTGTAACATATGTACCTAATCTATTATTTAAGCCAAATATAGAAGAAAATTATTTATGTAATGCCTAAGTTCAGTGATGAAACGTATGAAAATAATGCAGACGATATTTAAGTAGTTTAAAATAAGAACTGATTAAATGAGATGGTTAAAGGAATGACGTCATAATGCTAGAAAAAAAATGTTATATTTACCTATTTATTATGTGATAAATTGATAAATTTAATCGCCTGCTCTTAACTGAGGAAAATAAGGCTTGAAATAATGGCATTAAACATTCGAAAAGGAGGGATGGGGTGGATTTCGAACGTTTTAAAGAAGACAGTATTTTTCGATGTGATATGAAGCATATTTATACCAATTTATTTTAGAATTGGATTGATAGTTTAGAAGAAGATAAACTTTACTCGCTTTGAATTTTGCTAACCCTAACTCATCAAGAATCTAATATGGATGTCTTTATCCATTCCAGGTCCAACCGCTTCATAAATTCGAGGACAGACGGACAGATAACTTAGACTATTATTATATAGGGGATACTAGAAGAACCGACAGACGTTGTCCTGTTTTCATGCTGTAAATCCAAAAATTGTAATTTAAACCAATTATAAATTGGACCGTTTTGATGGAAAAGTAATGAAAAAATATTTTAAAAATATTTGACGCTACCACGCGTACAGTCTTTACGAACGTAATTAGACTGAATTAAAATTCCCCATCGCCTGTACGGGGATTCGATCCCGGTACTTTTCGTATCGATGCCCGGTGAGCTGACCACTGCGCCACTGATACGTCGGCAGCGAACGGCTTCAAGCGGCATTATAATATTCTCAATAAGCACATAGTTCTGGAATTTTAATAAAAAAACATTTTCTATCGGATCAAATTGTGAATATAAACTCAACTTATCCAACTCAACGAATCAACTTAACCCTCTAAGCGGTTCGCACGTACAATTACGCCAAACCGATTATGTGTTCAAAGCGGTTGTCACGTACAATTTTCGACCTCCAAAACGCTCCGAAAATGGATGTAATGTACATTTCTGTGAGTGTTTTCCCCTATGGAGTTTTGAGATAGGAGGGTCAGGTCGATTGTTTAGGAACTGCACACCTACTCTCTGAGGCACAAAGACGCTGATAGCTTTTCATGGATTTGTAAATCTCTATTTCGAAGTATTTCGTTTGCGGTAACAGATGTATCTCTAATTGCACCACTTAAATAGCTTGGATGACTTTCGTAAAAAAGATAGAAATCATTCTCTTAAAGAATATTTTTATTTGTACTTTTAAAACACATTATTTCTTATGGGATGATCTTCGAGACTTGACGAGCTTTATGTGTATTAAAAATTAACAATCTATAATGTCTATTTATATATCTATTTATAACCGGAAGTAAAGGGACAGTAACGAGGGTGGGTTTCCCGTATTCCAATCTATTCGACAAAGGGTGAAGTAAAAAATCATAGAACACTTTGGTCACTGACACAATGAAACTTTCGCGTATTTTTGGAGACTTTTTTCCTCGGTGTGTACCACTTGGAGGGTTAATTACATACCCGAAATTTCACCCAAATCAGTCCAGTCATTTAGGACGAGTTTTATTACAAACACACGGACAGAAAAATTTTATATATAAAGATATATGAATTATATATATGAAGATATATGAAAGATACTTACGTAAATTCTAACAATGTACACAAATATTCAACCGTATTATATTATAGTTTACAATTTTGCAGTGCATTGCAGTGATCTTGACATTGGATGAATTCCAAATTTATGACTACTGGCGTTTTGGACCGACTCTGCCTATGAAAATACATTTTGAGAATTATACAAAGTGCCTTTTAATTGAGTTGTTAAATTTTAAAATTGCAGGCTAATTTGCACACTCCCTGCATAGGCAGTCTCGAATATCACGCAGTCTACCTTCGCCCAATTCACTATTTCGCAGATGTTCAACAATTATTATTATTATTATTATTGATAAGATTTTTGTTGATATTGCAATTCGTTCCCGTAGTGCGATTGCATGGAAGTGAATATACATATTCTTATTTTACTTATACAGTTTTCGATTAAAGTGTTATTGATTTTAGACAATGCTAAATTAAAGAATTGCTAACCTTATACAAGGCTCAATTAAAATGTTAGTAATATTAGAAAATTCTCAATAAAAATTTTATTAATCTTAAACAATGCTCAGTTAAAGCTTTTATACTCTTAGACATGTTCAACTAAAGCGTTATTAATCTTACACAATACTCAATTAAAGCGTTAATACTCTTAGACATGCTCATTAAAGCGTTATTAATCGTATACAATACTCAATTAAAGCGTTATTACTCTTAGACATGCTCAGTTAAAGAATTATTAATCTTACAATACTCAATTAAAACGTTATTACTCTTAGGCATGTTTAGTTAAAGCGTTATTAATCTTATACAATGCTTAATTAAAGCGTTTTTAATCTTATACAATGCTTACTTAAAGATTTATTCATCTTAGACAATGCTCAATTTAAAGCTTTATTGATATTAGACAATGCTCAAATGCTCAATTAAAGCATTATTAAGAAATGGTAGACGTTACAAAACACTTTTCGAAAATATTTACTTACATTACGAAATTTTGCATTCGAACAAATTGAAGAATAAGTATTGTTATCGTCGTGACATTGACAATCTACTTTTGAAAATTTCACTATTTCGCTGATTTTTAACAGTTTTTTAGTTATTCATTTATTTATAAAAAAACTTTTTTTGTAAAACAAAATATTATTGTAAAATTTGTTCATTCCCATGAAGTTATTTCATGGAAATGAACATAAGCGTTATTATTGTTATTAATTATAGACAATGCACAATTAAAGGTCATTAATCTTAAACAATACTCAAATAAAGTTTATTAATATTAGACAAGGTTCAATTAAAGATTTGTTAATCATAGACAAGGCTAAATTAAAAACATTATTAATATTAGGCAATGCACAATTAAAGCATTATTAATCTTAAACAATACTCAATTTAAGTTTAATTTATCTTAGGCAAGGTTCAATTAAAGATTTATTAATCATAGACAAGGTTGAATTAAAATCATTATTAATCTTAAACAATACTCAATTTAAGTTTAATTTGTCTTAGACAAGGTTCAATTAAAGATTTATTAATCAGAGACAAGGTTGAATTAAAACTGTTATTAAAGATTTATTAATCATAGACAAGTCTCAATTAAAACTGTTATTAATCTGTTAAAACTGTTATTAAAGATTTATTAATCATAGACAAGGCTCAATTAAAACTGTTATTAATCTGTTAAAACTGTTATTAAAGATTTATTAATCATAGACAAGGCTCAATTAAAACTGTTATTAATCTGTTAAAACTGTTATTAAAGATTTATTAATCATAGACAAGGCTCAATTAAAACTGTTATTAATCTGTTAAAACTGTTATTAAAGATTTATTAATCATAGACAAGGCTCAATTAAAACTGTTATTAATCTGTTAAAACTGTTATTAAAGATTTATTAATCATAGACAAGGCTCAATTAAAACTGTTATTAATCTGTTAAAACTGTTATTAAAGATTTATTAATCATAGACAAGGCTCAATTAAAACCATTATTAACCTTAGGCAATGCACAAATAAAGCGTTATTAATCTTAGACAATACTTAATTAAAGTATAATTAATCTTAGACAAGGTTCAATTAAAGATAAATTAATCATACACAAGGCTCAATTAAAACTGTTATTAATCTAGACAATGCATAATTAAAGCATTATTAACCTTAGACAATGCTGAATTTAAGTTTTATTAATCTTAGACAAGGTTCAATTAAAGATTTATTAATCATAGACAAGGCTCAATTAAAACAGTTATTAATCTTAGACAATGCATAATTAAAGCATTATTAATCTTAGACAATACCTTGTAAAAGTTTTATTAATCTTAGACAAGGTTCAATTAAAGATTTATTAATCATAGACAAGGCTCAATTAAAACAGTTATTAATCTTAGACAATACTCAATTAAAGTTTTATTAATTTTAGACAAGGTATTAAACGGTCGAAAAGGAGGAACGTGAAGAAGCACTGAAGTTTTCTTCTTTGATATTTCTTCTTCACTTGGAAATGCCAGAAATAAATGAAGTAGTAAGCAGATTATATTGGCGCTTGACCACCTCACACTCATGAAGAATATGAATGACGTCATTAGAACACTATAAATCTGATGCAGCCTCCACACTATGGCCAGTTGTTCACCACTTCCTGATGGTGACCTTGAACGATGGTTTACGGGTTGCATCCACACACTGGGCCACTAAATGAGCCGAGCGCGTGGATTCGTCCATAGGGTCTACTGCGCACTTTAGTTGCGCATCTGGCTGCCTTTGATCTTTGGAGAAAAACCGCCTCCGAAGCCATCGTCCGCCAAGTCTATTTTATCGTCTGCCACCATCGACCACGATAAGCCATACCCCCTCCAGACGGTGGTAATGGCTTGCAGTGGGCCATAGTGTGGAGGAATCTTGACATGTTGTAGGTTGGGTCAGGCTATATCGTAACTAAAGGATTATTCACCCATGTGTTTCCAATTTGTTGATCATTAAAGGTAACATTACACTTTCTAAAAGACCATAATGGTCATGAAACGGTAATAGATTTCTTTCTATTAACGCAGTGCTGCTGACATTCTTTAGAAACTATCATATAGCCCGCCATATGACGGGATCAATAATTTTTTTAATTTTCCAGAATTGTAGAGTACCCTATGAGGCAGGTGAAAACAATGGTTTGTTTTTTGGCTGAGAAGTGTCTGGTGCACGCTCAATAATTTGTTTATCCTTATATTTCCCTAAAATATCCCGATATTGTGAATGAAGTTTAGAATCACGTTGAATTTTATTTAGAAAGATAATTCAAAATTTTCTTTGATACGTCGAAGTTATCGTTATAGCATGAACAGCAGAAGTTTGAATATTGACATTGATTATTTGGCGGTATATATGAATGATGTCCAAAATTGAGCGAATCGATTGCAAAGGTGTGATTATGTATAAAAATCAAACACACAAATGAACAAACTTCCTAATTTTCAAAGATATATAGCTTCAATGCTAGATATTTTTTAGTCCGCAGAATAGATTCATAGACTTTTATAAAAAGAATTTTTTGTTAATACCGGTGACAAAATTTTCATTGCATCCCAAAATAATCATGATTAAAATTATCACACATGTACCTAATCCATTATTTAAGGAAAATATAAAAGGAAATTACTTACGCACGTTCAGTGACAAAACGAAATGGTTGAAGGAATGACGTCATAATGCTAGTAAAAAATGTTATTTTTATCTATTTATTATGTGATATATTTAATCGCCTCCTCTTAACCGGGGGAAAACAGGGCTTGAAATAATGGAATTAAATGCTCAGAAAAGGGGTGGATTTCAAACATTTTAAAGGCGACAGTATTTTTCGCTGTGATATGAAGCATATTTATACCAATTTATTTTGGAATCGGATGGATAGTTTAGAAGAAGATAAATTTTAATCGCTTTGAATTTTGCTAACCCCAATTGATCAAGAATCTACTGTGGAAGTTTTTATGCAATCCAGGTTCGACCGCTTCATAAATTCGAGGTTTTAGGTTTAGGTTTGGAGTGCTACGGTCTACTTTTTTGCAACACGAGGACTAATGAGACCTCATAAATTCGAGGATAGACGGACAAATAACTTAGGATATTATTTTATAGGGGATACATTTATTACATTAATTATGCAATTTACGCGAATTTTACCAATAATGAAACAAACTTATGCGACGGAACCAAAAGCTGAAATTTTCACTTACCCCATGTTCTCATGGGATCAGTTAGCCTTAACTGATCAAGAACTATTTCTTATTTTAAAATGTTTAAATATCGTCTGCATTATTTTCATACGTTTTATCACTGAACTTAAATATTACTTAAATAATTTTCCTTTATATTTGACTTAAATAATAGATTAGGTGAAAATGTGATAATTTTAAATTAAATCATCGATTATTTTTGATGTCAATGAAAATTTTATTAACAAATTCTTTTTATAAAAGTCTAGGAGTCTATTTCACGGAACAATAAATATCTAGAGTTTAACTTATATATCTTTCAAAATTAAGAAGTTTGTTCTTTTGTGTGTTTGTTTTTTATACATAACCACACGGTTTGAATAAATGAATTCAACGTGATTCCTAATTGCATTCACAGTATCGGGAGACTTTACAGGAGTATGAAGATAAACAAATTATCTAGTGTGTACCAGATAATTCTCAGCCAAAACACAAACCATATTTTCATCTGCCTCATAGGGTACTTTATAATTCTGGAAAATTAAAAATTTTACTGATCCCGTCATATGACGGGCTAAATGCTAGTTACTGATGCTAACCGATGATTTTTTTTTGTTTTGCTTTAAAGAAATAATTAAAGTCTAATTTCATTAAAAGAAAAACCAAATTAACAGTTATATAAGTGTTTAACAAGACCTGTTTTAACGTATTCAGCAAAAACATGGACACTGACAGACGAACGATGGCCGATTGGTTAGGGTGCTGGCCTTCGGTTCCGGAGTTCGTGGGTTCGAATCCCACTGGGGCATGGATGTTCGTAGCCGTCCGGAATCGGCTTTAAACTGTAGGTCCCGGTCTCATTAGGCCTCGTGCTGCAAAAATGCAGACCGTAGCACTCCAAACCACTAGTAAACCATGGACACTGACAGAATAAGAGATTTGAAAAAAAAATTTCAATTTTACAACTCCTCTTCAACCTCCACTCAAAATAAGTGTTCTGTAAAGATCGGTCGATTTACTTGAAAAATTGAAATAAAAAATAAGTATCTAACGTGTTCTGCAAAGATCGGTCGATTTATTTAAAAATTGGAAAAAGAATTTACCAAGCATCTAACGAGTTCTATTAAGATCGCTCTATTTACTTAGAAAATAAAGAAAAATTTATATAAAAATATACCATTCAAATTTAAAATGGTTAAACAGAAACTCAAAAGGCTGCTCGACTTCAAAAACGTTGTTGAGTTACGATCCCCTCGCCAGATTTCAAACGCCACGCTGCAAGCACGCCAATTTCGCCAAATGTGGTTGAAGCACCAACAAGATCCATGATTAGAAACACGATAGTGGGCTAAGAAGAGGAGTTGAAAAAGGTAAAGAAACCGGAAGTTTTAGAAAGCAAAATTTTAAGAAGTATTTTTGGAGCTAACCAGGTAAATGGTGTATGGAGAAGGAAAATATCGAACTATACAGAAATTATAAAAATCCAGGTATAGTTAATTTCATCAGTATTTGAAGGTTAAGATATGCTGGATACATAATCAGATTGATTACTACAGATCTGCAAAGTTTTTTTAACGCTTGATTTAACGGTATCTACATCAAAGAACTTTTTTGAGAAATGAACTTCGCTTATAGATACAAAGCGGTTGTTTACCCGGCACCACGATGTATATTCTTTTGTGTACAGGACCGAAAGAACAGACCAGACGACTGGGCGCCAGACTGACAGCCAGAAAAAATGACCATCGGAACCACAAAGAAATGCCAACATTGGATCTTCGCCGACATGACATTCCAGAGACTCCTAGGTTTTGGCCGTGATTGTTTAGCCCAGACCAATCCAGTTGATTAAAGGTGAGATCATCGCCAGATGATACCAATGATGAAATTGTGGGTGAAACCTCTCTTAGAGCAAATCTCTCTACCGGAGAGTAAGCTATAATGATCTTTTCTTTTGAGAGTTACGAGTCATCTAACTCGGAGGTCGTCTTGACCATTTTCTCTATCGGAGATTTTTTAGCTATAATCCCACCTTGGGATCTTTTCTTTTGAGAGTTAGTGAGTCATCTAACTCGAGTCGATTGACCAGTCTCTCTAGGAGAGTATTTTTTAGCTATAATATTGGGATCTTTTCTTTTGAGAGTTAGCTAGAGTCAGCTAACTCGGATGTCGCCTTGACCAGTCTCCCTATCGGAGAGATTTTTTAGCTATAATCCCATCACGGGATCTTTTCTTTTGAGAGTTAGCTAGAGTCAGCTAACTCGGAGGTCGCCTTGACCAGTCTCTTTATCGGAGAGATTTTTTAGCTATAATCCCATCACGGGATCTTTTCTTTTGAGAGTTACCTAGAGTCAGCTAACTCGGAGGTCGTCTTGACCAGTCTCTCTACCGGAGAGATTTTTTAGCTATAATCCCACCTTGGGATCTTTTCTTTTGAGAGTTAGCTAGAGTCAGCTAACTCGGAGATCGTCTTGATCAGTCTCCCTATCGGAGAGATTTTTTAGCTATAATCCCATCACGGGATCTTTTCTTTTGAGAGTTACCTAGAGTCAGCTAACTCGGAGGTCGCCTTGACCAGTCTCCCTATCGGAGAGATTTTTTAGCTATAATCCCACCACGGGATCTTTTCTTTTGAGAGTTAGCTAGAGTCAGCTAACTCGGAGGTCGCCTTGACCAGTCTCTTTATCGGAGAGATTTTTTAGCTATAATCCCATCACGGGATCTTTTCTTTTGAGAGTTACCTAGAGTCAGCTAACTCGGAGATCGTCTTGATCAGTCTCCCTATCGGAGAGATTTTTTAGGTATAATCCCACCACGGGATCTTTTCTTTTGAGAGTTAGCTAGAGTCAGCTAACTCGGAGGTCGTCTTGACCAGTCTCTCTACCGGGGACTATTTTCTAGCTATAATCCCACCTTGGGATCTTTTTTTTTTGAGAGTTAGCTAGAGATCTAACTCGGAGGTTGTCTTGACCAGTCTCTCTACCGGAGAGTATTTTTTAACTATAATCCCACCTTGGGATCTTTTCTTTTGAGAGTTAGCTAGAGTCAGCCAACTCGGAGGTCGTCTTGACCAGTCTCTCTACCGGGGACTATTTTCTAGCTATAATCCCACCTTGGGATCTTTTTTTTTGAGAGTTAGCTAGAGATCTAACTCGGAGGTTGTCTTGACCAGTCTCTCTACCGGAGAGTATTTTTTAACTATAATCCCACCTTGGGATCTTTTCTTTTGAGAGTTAGCTAGAGTCAGCTAACTCAGACGTCGTCTTGACCAGTCTCTCCATCGGAGAGTTTTTTCCTAGCGAAAATCCCACCTTGGGATATATCTCTTGCTGAGATTGATAACGACACCCTGTGCATTGGGCTTTCTTTTGATATAATCCTCTTAGGAACTCTAACTGTGTTTTGATATTCTTCGAAGAAACCATTTGTTATTTCAACTTATTTCGGTCTAATTGAGTGTACTGTCTACTTAATTATTTCAGAGAACTTTCGCGTGAGCTACCGAATTGCTTCTTCTATCGGATCGCCAATATTTCGGCAGAGGCAGTTATTGCACGTCTCTACTCAGGCCTACGTGCATCGAATCACATACCTGTGATCTGAAATTGTTATTTTGTGTATATAGAAGAGGTGTAAATAAATAAATTATTCAAGAAACACATGATTCTTAATTGTGTCACCTGAAACAGGGACCGGATACGTTACAACGGCTAAACCAGTAGTTACCCGGAAAAGAGAACTGCCAAAATTCAGATGGTTGAACTCTATTGAGAATAATTCAATAGCTTACATTAATATTTTTAAGACATAATTAAAATATTTACTTAAAATTTTTTAAAAATTTAAACTTTAAAATTTTAATAAAATAAAATAAATAAAACGAAAGTAAATTTAAAAAAAGTTTAAATTTTAAAATTTGTTAAAATTAAAGTATAAAAATAAATAAAGATAAATTTTAAAAATATTAAATTTTAAGTTTTTTAAAATTAAAATTTTAATAAAATAAAATAAATAAAACAAAGATAAATTTAAAAAAAAATTAAAATTTTTTAAATTTGTTAAAGAATTAATAAAATAAAATGAAATGAATTAAAACAAAGATACATTTAAAAAAATTTTAAATTTTAAAACTTACTAAAATTAGAATTTTAATAAAATAAAATAAATAAAAATAAAGATAAATTTTAAAAAATTAAACTTTAAAATTTGTTAAAATTTAAGTTTTAATAAAATAAATAAAACAAAAAAAAATAAAATTTTTAGAATTTGTTAAAATTAAAGTTTTAATAACATAAATAAAGCGAAGATAAATTAAAAAAAAATTTAAATTTTTAAATTTGGTTAAAATTAAAGTTTTAATAATAAAAAAAAAATAAATTTTAAAAAAAATGAAGATTTTAAAATTTGTTCAAATTGAAGTTTTAATAAAATAAAATAAATAAAACGAAGATAAATTTAAAAAACATTAAAATTTTTAAAATTTGTTAAAATTGAAATTTTAATAACATAAATAAAGCAAAAATAAATTTAAAAAAAATTAAAAATTTAAAAATTTGTTAAAATAAAATTTTTAATAAAATAAAATAAATAAAAAGGGGAAAAAATTTTAAAAAAATTAAAATTTTAAAATTTGTTAAAATTAAAGTATTAATAAAATAAATAAAACGAAGATAAATTTTTAAAAAATTAAAATTTTTAAAATTTGTTAAAATTTTAATAAAATAAAATAAATAAAAATAAAGACAAATTTATAACAGTTAAACTTTAAAATATGTTAAAATTAAAATTTTAATAAAATAAATAAAACAAAAATAAATTAAAAAAAAATTAAAATTTAAAATTTGTTTAAAATTAAAGTTTTAATAACATAAATAAAACGAAGATAAATTTAAAAAAATTAAAATTTGTAAAATTTGTAAAAATTAAAATTTTAATAAAATAAAAAAAACGAAGAAAAATTAAGAAAATTAAGATTTTAAAATTTGTTAAAATTAAAGTTTTAATAACATAAATAAAACAGATAAATTTAAAAAAATTAAAATTTTTAAAATTTGTTAAAATTAAAGTTTTTAATAAAATAAATTAAACGAAAATAAGTTTAAAAAAATTAAAAATTTTTAAAATTTATTAAAATTAAAGTTTTAATAAAATAAAATAAATAAAATGAAAAGAAATTTAAAAGAAATTAAATTTTTAAAATTTGTTAAAATTAAAGTTTTAATAAAATAAATAAAACGAAGAAGAATTAAAAAAAAATTAAATTTTTTTAAATTTGTTAAAATTAAAGTTTTAATAAAATAAATAAAAAAGATAAATTTTAAAAATATTAAATTTAAAATTTTTTTAAATTTAAATTTTAATAATATAAAATAAATAAAAAGAAAAATTAAAAAGAAAATTAAAATTTGTTAAAATTGAAGTTTTAAAAAAATAAATAAAACGAAGATAAATTTAAAAAAAATTTAAATTTTTAATATAAAAAAATGTTAATTGGAATTCTATGGCTAAAGATGGGATTGCATGGTATCAAATTCTGGAGACAGTTGAGGCCCATCTAGGGTTGTTGCCACGGAATAAGGAAAAGATGCATAAAAAATGCAGAAAATTTTCTGTTTCTTAACTTGTAGAAACAAAATGTCGAACCCCGTCAGTCCAGTGTCTCAGCGACCTTCCCCCTTCCATCTCTCCACCACCTCCTTATCGGGTCCAGGTGTGCTTTTGTCTCTACGCGGTCAACCCGTTTTCTTCCGTTTCCTTCTTTAATGTCCCGTTATAAAAGAGTTAAAAAGGGGGGTGGGGAAGAAAAATGAGCCGTAGGGAAAAAAAAATCCCTGTCGCAAGAGAGAGAGCGCGAGTAAAAATACTACATGTGGGTATAATCTCTTTCCTGCCGATCACCTGGCACATCATTAGCCGGGGGAGGCCCCACTAATTAACATCCGAAGTTTAAAACGTCGTCCGTAGGAAGCTATTAGCACTTGGCAGCCGACTAATCTAAGCCATTAATTAGCTGTCTTTGTTTCATTGCTGATGCCTTATCGCGTAATATGTCATTTTTATCTCTCTCCCAGGGCCCCAGCGATACTTTTCGGGAGGGGGGGGGTGGCCGGTGTCCTCCCCCCCATCGATTTCTGGCCCTCAACTTAATGGTGGAGAAAAGTTTTCTCAGACAAGCGCGTTCGCTATCTCGGCGGCCGAACTTCGCTAATGTCACCACATTAAATAATTATTGTTGCCCATACACGGCACGTGTAATTAGAGTAATGAAAATACCCGCTCGCACCCCCTCTCCGCCCCCCCGCCTCCTTTATCTTTTCGTCTTAGGTTTTTGCTATCTTAATTACGGTTTCGCAAAGGGGATAATCATTAAGAAAGTCGGGGCATCGCGGTTTTGTGCGGGTTCTCTCCACCCCCCCCCTCATGCCTTTACATCAGTTCATTTCCGTTTTTTGGTTTTCTGTCCGCTATCTTTTACTAATGGTTTGGCGGGTATTTCGGTTGTTGGCGCTTTTCTATTTTTATGGCCACGCCCACAACCACCCACCCACCCTCCGAATGGAAACCGTATGTGGGCCGGCGTTTGTTTCGTACCCGTTATCTCCACCCTTTTTTTTTTTCTCTTCTCTTCTCGTTTGGGTCTTTTTAGCAGCGGCCGATAATCGCTTCTCCACAAAACACTTTTCGAAAACCGAAACGGTTTTCGCCGGATTGTTTTCTTGATGTCTTTTTTCCCCGAACCAACCCCCCCCCCTCTCTCTCTCTGTTCTTTTTTTTTTCCATCCCCTTTTCTCCTCTTCCACCACCCCTGTACGTCTTTTGCTTTTACAGACGATAAAACAGTAGGGTGTGTGTGCCAGCGCGGCTTAAAGAGCTAATTGTTCTCTATAATGCAATTTGTTTCTGCAACCTATTTTCGAACTTTATTTATTTTTTTTTTTTTGCTGTTGTTGTTTCTTTCTTTTTCTTTTTTTTTAAATGTTCTCCGTTTTCGGCTCGTTTCTGTCAACATCAAGAATTGGAGTGTTGCTTACGTAGAGAGTTCCGATTGAGGGACAGACAGGCTTGCCCGAATGTGTATTTCGTTTAATTGAGAGAAGGTTCCTGTTTTGAGAACAATGCTGACTTCGGAGTTTTTTGTTTCATTTCGCGGAATAGGTCTCTATACCTGATGATTCTAATAACCCCTCTTTGTTCATCGATTTCAATTAGAATTCAATGATGCTGTAAATAGTAAAATCGAAATAGCTTTGATGGATTAATGTAAGTAAGATATATTTGTCCACAATTGATTATCCTTAATTTTTTTGTATTACAATTTGTTACATTAAGAGGTAAATGTGTTTCTGTGTCATATTACGATGTTCGATTTTCGAATTCAAATGTTGATCGGACGGTAGAAGAATGCAATCATTTAAAGCAAGTCCCTGAAGGTACGTTTAATTAAAAAAAAGCTCCTGGAAGACATTGAGGTCTTTTTTTATCAAGGAAACAGTTTCTACACTCGATGATTCTAATTCCCTCCCCTTCTTTGTCGAACGATGGAAGAATAGTAGGGTGTTTTCTTCGGTACTAGAGTTCGTGAGTTCGAATCAAGCTATTGGCATGGATGTCCGTAGCCGTTCAGAATTTGCTTTACGAAGTAGGTCTCGTTCTCATTATTCCACATGTAGCAAGACAGTAGGCCGTAGTGCTCCAAACCAAAAACAAAACCCCCTCTTTGTTCTGTAATCGATTTCAATTAGAATTCAATGATGCTGTAAATAGTAAAATCGAAATAGCTTCCTTGATGGATCGATGCAAGCAAGAAATGGGTTTGTCCAAAATTGATTATCATTAGTTTATTTGTATTACAATTTGTTATATTCAGAGGTAAATGTATTCCTATGTCACATATTACGATGTTCGTTTTTCGAATTCAAATGTTGATCGGACGGGTAGGAGGATGCAATCATTTAAAACAAGTTCCTTGAGGAACGTTTAATTAAAAAAAGCTCCTGGAAGACATTGACTTTAGTCTTATTCTATTAAGGAAACTGTCTCTACACTTGATGATTCTAATTCCCTCCCCTTCTTCGTCGAACGATGGCCGAATAGTAGAGCGCTTTCTTCATTACCGGAGTTCGTGGGTTCGAATCAGGTTACTGGCATGTTTGTCCGTAGCCGTTTAGAATTGGCTTTAAGCAGATAGCTCCTCGGGGGATTGCGTCTGCCGTGCAGTCGGAGACTCCAATCACTATCTGCACGACTGCCCTCTGACACACGACTTGCACCTTAAGAAACCCTCTGACACATCCAAGGAACCCTGGGCTGAGAGCCTAATTAATAACCTGGTACTGGTAAGGAAGGCCAGGAATCTGGTTGACTGGCTCATCGCAAATCAAGGTGCCATAGTGCGGCCAGGAAGATCTTAGCCTAAAACCGCACCTCAAGGGGCAAAGTACCCCTTCACTAATGTCAGTCATAACTGCCCTGTGCTGTTATTGCTTCCCACACCACTTACTCTCATGTCAGAACGTTCCATGTAGAACACCGGGTCAACCGGACTTTTAACCTGGATAGGACTCCTGCTGAGTATCCCCCGCACTTCTAAAACTGCATAGGTTGTACTTATTTGTCTAGCTTGTCTACATTTTTTTGTTATTTTAAATTATATGGTCGGAATGCTGACTTAGCCACTGCGTAACGCATTGCTGTCGAACAGTCAGACCGAACCAGCAATTCAACACCCTACACCCGACTTTGGGTGGATGGCTGGTTACAGGTAGTACATAGCTTTAGATAGTGGCTCCCGGTCTCATTAGCCCCCTCCCCTTGTAGTAAGACAGTGGGCAGCGCTTCAAACCAATACCAAACTTCTTTGTTCTATGATCGATTTTAGTTAAGATGCAATAATGCTGTAAATAGTAAAATCCAAATAGCTTCCTTGATGAATCAATGTAAGCAATAGATGAACTTGTCCACAATTGATTATCCTTAGTTTTTTATAATGCAATTTGTTACATAGAGGTAAATGTGTTCTTATGTCTTATAAGGCAATTTTTTTTTTAATCCTAATGATGATAAAACAGGTAAGAGGATACAATCATTGAGAAAGCAAGTTGCTTGAGGAATGTTTAATTGAGAAAAGCTCCTGGGAGACAGTGACTTTGGATTCTCTTTTTAACAAGAAAACTGTCTCTATACTTGATGATTCAAATTCTCTCCCTATCTTTGTCAAAAAATAGTCGAATAATAGGGCACTGTTTTTCGGTACCAGATTTCGTGGGTTCGAATCCAGCTACTGGCATGGATTTCCGTGGTCGTTCAGAATTGGCTTAAAGCAGTAGGTCTCGGTCTCATTAGCTCTCGTGTAGCGAAACAGTAGGCTGTAGCACTCGAAACCAAAACGTCTTTGTTCTATGATTGATGCATTAAATGGTAAAATCCAAATAGCTTCCTTGATCCATCAGTGCAAGCAAGAGGTGGCATTATCCACGATTATTTTCAGATTTTTGTAATGCAATTTGTTTTACACAGAGGTGACTGTGTCCCTATGTCGCATATTGCAATGTTCCTTTTTTTAATCCTAATGATGATCGAACAGATAGTCAAACCGATAGTCACGCATCGACTCCAAGATTAGAAACTATTGGCGAGTAATCCAATATCGACGAGGGGGATTAAATTGAGTATAAGGTTTTAAACGAGTAATTGGATTTTAAAATTAACCCCTTCCGGTACGATTTAATAATGAAAAACTGTGGGTGAAGTAACCATTTATTTTTTATTTAAAAAACTTGTTTAATTTTACAATTCTTACATATTCCTAATTAAAATCCATTTTTTACATAGTGTTAAATAATATCAGAAAAGGTATAATTAAGAAAATATCAAAGTAAAACATTAATAAGGTATACAGATAATAGTCTTCAAGATACTGGTACTTTTCAAAACAAAGTGCAAAGGAATTCTTAATTGTTTACACCGCCAAGTAGTCTCACTTTTAATTGGATTCTTGTAACACACACGGCATTTCTTAGTAGGTTTTCATTTATTCTGACTCATCAATTTGGCAGTGACTTGTACCAAGAAATTCTAAATAAACAATATGCAATAGTGACCTGGTATTTCCACAAGTAACAAAAGTCTTGCTAAATTCAGTATACTAGAAATTATAAACTAAATTATCATATTTAACATTGACTTTAGTCGCATGACGAGTGTAGCTCGTCATTGTGCGGTATGGAATGAAAAACCAATGACGAGTTAGACTCGTCATTTTACCGGAAGGGGTTAAGGGCAGTCCTGACTTTTAAATAAATTGAAAAGGGAGAATTTTTATTAGTACTCTGCCTTGAAATTTTTATTTTTCCCTGTAAAAGTATTTTTTCCTTTATAAAAGCGTTATGGCCGATAAGCCCTGTACCGACTTCCGGTTTCGAAATTGGCTGTTTATTCAATATCGATGAAGTTGTTAAATTGAATTTGTGGTCTTAAATGAGGTATCAGAATTTGTATTTAGCGGATGCCACCACTTTCAAACTACTTCAAAAACGGGAATTTTTATTCTTGTTTTTACCATCTCATAATTTTTTTTTACGAACACTGTTTTTAATTTTCAGATTCTCTTGTAAAAATATTCTTTCCTTTATAAAGCATAGACTACACGTTTAAAAATTGTTGGTTATTTATGTATTATCGATAATGGTGATTAAAATGAGTATGTGGTTTTAAATGAGTAGTCGGAAATTGAGCTCAGTGAGAGTCTTTACTATTAAACAACTTAAATATTTTTCGGTCTTAAAATTTTCATATTTCCCTGTAAAAGTCTTTTTTTCCTTTATAACTGTGCAAATGTAAATAAGCCTTGTACTGACTCAAGGCTGAGAAATTATTGGCTTTTTTTTCCAATATTAATGTGGGTTAAAGGGAATATATGATTTTAAATCTGTAGTTGGAATTTGATCTTTAGGGGAGTCATCACTTTCAGACAGGATTTGATATTTCTAGATTTTCCTGTAAAAGTCTTGTTTTATTTATAACAGTGTAAATGCAATTGAGCCTTGCAGTGACTCTAGACTGAGGATTTATCGGCTATTTATGCAATATTAGTTCGGGTTAAAATGAATATATGATTTTAAATTTTTAATCGAGATTTGAACTTTAAGGGAGTCATCACTTTCAAACAGATTTTGAAATTTCTAGATTTTCCTGTAAAAGTCTTGTTTTATTTATTACATTGCAAATACAGATAAGCCTTGCACTGACTCTAGGCTGAGAAAATATTGACCATTTATCCAATATTAATGCGGATTAAAATGAATATATGATTTTAAATGTATATTGGGAATTTGGACTTTAGGGCAGTCATCACAATCACTTTCAAATTTTCAGATTTTCCTGTAAAAGTATTTTTTCCTCTATAACAGTACAACGGCAGATAAGCCATACACTGAATTGAATGGCTTATATTCATCATAACCCGCATTAATGTTGAAAAATAGCCAATATCTCAGCCTAAACTCAGTGCTAGGATTATCTGCATTTTCACAGTTATAAATAAAGAAAGACTTATGGTGAAATCTGAAAATTT
>CM063507.1:98152273-98167273 GCA_032207245.1 Pardosa pseudoannulata | reverse complement strand
CACAAGGTTAGAGTTTAAATTTTTCCCTGAAAGAAGTGACTCATTAAGGTTACAATTAGAGACCTGTTTACGGTTTGATTTGGTTTGGTCTGAAGTGCTACGGTCTACGTTTTGCAACACAAGGGCTAATGAGACCGGGACCTACAGCTTAAAGCCGATTCCGAACGGCTGCGAACATCCATGCCACAGTGGAGACCTGTTTACTATTAGCATCGTGAACTATTCTAGTTTTAGTACTTTAAGAACTTTCCGGAAAAACTTCTCGATGTGGCATTGTACACCTAATAAAACAGTCAGCGTCAGCCATTTGAATTATCTTTTCTTTTAATTGTTCTTTCATAACATCATTATATCTTTCGAACAATGATTCAGACCCTTTAACCCCTTCCGGTAAAATGACGAGTCTAGCTCGTCATTAGTTTTTCATTCCATACCGCACAATGACGAGCTACACTCGTCATGCGATTAAAGTTACTGTTAAATATGATAATTTAGTTTAAAATTTCTAGTGTACTGAATTTGGCAACACTTTTATCACTTGTGAAAATCACAAGTCACTATTGCATATTGTTTACTTGGTACAAGTCATTGCCAAATTAATGAGTCAGAATAAAAGAAAACCTACTGAGAAATGCCGTGTGTGTTACAAGAATCAAATTAAAAGTGAGACTACTTGGCGGTGTAAACAATTAAGAATTCCTTTGCACTTTGTTTTGAAAAGTACCACTAGCTTGAAGACTATTATCTGTATACCTTATTAATGCTTTGCTTTGATATTTTCTTAATTTTACTGTTTCTGATATTATTTGACACTATGTAAAAAGTGGATTTTAATTAAGAATATGTAAGAATTGTAAAATGAAACAAGTTTTTTAAATAAAAATTAAATGGTTATTTCATGCACAGTTTTTCATTATTAAATCATACCGGAAGGGGTTAAACCTCCTTTCTAACACATTAAACCCTTTCCTGGCGTTTTCAAGGTTATCATGCGAGTTTTCTAGCATAAATTCGGATTTCCACAGCAATGGGGATTCGTATCTGTTATTTACAAATCTTAACTTATTTTCGAATGTGTTCAAGTTATCCTCGTTTGATTTCGTTTCCTTATTAGATAATAACGATTCAACCTGCCAAAAACACGCTAGATTTTTTACCTTTGAGCAATGAACCTGCAAACAGAAAGCTGAACTTTCTAAACGATTATCAGGCACTTGGCCAACTAAAGTGTTTCCGAATATCGTACGTTGAATAAACAATCGTTTGTTTAGTTTTATAAGTGACCCAATTAACACTAGAATTACGGAAGGGGTCATTTTGACACCTAGCGAACTTTTATCTCTAACAACTCTTCTATTCTTTTGCAAATATCTTGACTTTTCCTAAATCATCATACGTTTTGAAAAGTCAAAATTATCGTCTGCGGCTTGGGAGGTTTGTTTTTATTCAAAATGGCGTTTTTAAAGGCGCCTCCGCACTATGGTCCACTGCAAGCCATCACCACCGTCTGGAGGGGGTTTGGCTTATCGTGGCCGATGGTGGCAGACGATAAAATAGCCTTGATGGACGATGGCTTCGGAGGCGGTTTTTCTCCAAAGATCAAAGGCAACCAGATGCGCAACTAAAGTGCGCAGAAGACCCTATGGATGAATACACGCGCTCAACTCATTTAGTGGCCCAGCGTGTGGATGCGACCCGTGAACCATCGTTCGAGGTCACCATCAGGAAGTGGTGAACAACTGGCCATAGTGTGGAGGCTACATAACGAATCCTATTCCATTTTTTATTGCTGTAAAATCCTTACAGATTGGTAGAATGTTTGGTTGCCATACTTGGTGAGTTATACCCTATTTCGAGACAATTTGACTTTTGGTGGCATAATCTTTATCTTCCAAAGCTGAACGATGGCCGATTGGTTAGGGTGCTGGCCATCGGTACCGGAGTTCATGGGTTCGAATCCCACAGTGGCATGGATGTTCGTAGCCGTTCGGAATCGGCTTTAAGCTGTAGGTCCCGGTCTCATTAGCCCTCGTGTTGCAAAAAGTAGACCGTAGCACACCAAACCAAACCAAACCTAAATCATTGTGATTTACAAAATAGTAATGATTTCAACAAAATAGTATTTTTATTTTATCCCTAACAAATAATTATACATAGAAATACGGCACGTGCCATTTTGATCCCTTTGATAGTAAAAAAATGTGAATACATCCCATTGTGTTATCTGAACACTGTTACTTCTGTAAACTATTTTTATTTGCACCTTCTAAATAAAATACAAACAAAGGAAAACTATATGGCGAGTTTGCGTAGTCACATCTGCCAGTCACATGATTTGAATTTCCCTTTATATTGATGAAATACTTCTTTTATATTTCCATAAAAACAAAATCTTACAATATATAAATTTAAACATGACCCGTCTGCAAAATCGTATGGCCAGTTAATCAGTTAAAAAACCAAAAGCGCTTCAGCACGTAAGTCCCCGCTCTAATACAACGCTTAATAAACCGTACCTTCGGATGATTCTGAATGCCAAGTGCTGGAAAAATAGCTGCACTTGCCTCAGAGCTATAGTATGCTGTGCTTTTCCAGTAGCCCATACATATGAAGCGTGGTTTTCTCTTATTGCGCAGTGCGTACACATAAAAAGTTCTTATGTTTGTTTGTTTTTGAAAGCGCTACGTGGTGCAGCACCTAATACCGCACGCACTGCGAGAATACAAGCAAGCAAATCAACATAATATTTGAATATATTATAAATAATATTTATTATATACCATATAAAGATACGTAGACATAGGTGCAGAAAATTATTGTCTCTCATAATTTTGCTAGGGTGTGCAGTGCACACCCTGCACATATGGACTGCACGCCACTGATAAATAGATATTATAGATTGTTAATTTTTAATACACATAAAGCTCGTCAAGTTTTAATGATCATCCGATAAGAAATAATGAATTCTAAAAGTACAAATAAAAATATTCTTTAAGAGACTTATTTATATTTTTTACGAAAGTCTTCCAAGATATTTAAGTGGTGCAACTAGAGATACATCAGTTGCCGCAAACGAAATACTTCGAAATAGAGATTTACAAACCTATGAAAAGCTATCAGCGTCTTTGTGCCTCAGGGGTGTGAAGATTCCCCTTTGTCAGATCACGCGCCAAAACAGCTGACCGTAGTACACCTGCTTACCTGGACAATAGCGTGACGTCGCAGAGTCTGGGATATTGACAATCGGACTGAATAGACCAATACGCCCCTGGTGGATCTCGTTAATGAATGCTAGTATATTCCGTGAAGGGACAGCAAGCGAATGAGAATTCAGCTAAAAAAATATAACTGTAACATTAGCTGGAGTTCTCATGTAACTGGGATCTTAACTGACCCGAAAAACAATTTGCGGAACCGTAACTGACCCCCCAGGTATAAAAAGCCTACAATTTTGCGACTCAGGGCTTTTCGTCATTTTTTTCGGAGGTGTGTTGACCTCGTGGAGGCTTTCGCCTTTTTTTTTTAGAAGCGACAGCTTGATAGTTCGGGAGATTCGTAAAGTCCGTTCATATAGGGAGCGGCAGAGTCTCGGATACCGAACGGGGGATAAATTGGGTTTGATTGCACCCTTAAAAGCCACCCTATTTGCAAGAGATTATTAATTCTCTTGTTTTTATTTCGACTGTGATCGTCTTGAGGAAGTCTTTCCGGCAACCATCCTTTGCAGTTCTACGTGATTCAGGAATTAACATTCCTTTGTAAATAGCCGTATTTAATCCAGAATTAAAGTAAATTTCCAATTTTATCTTTGACTGTGATCCATTATTCACGTTACCTCTCATTTGAGAACATCGAAGGCGTCACAGGGGGTAGAGAAGCATCCCTCAATAAATGTTAGTCAAAGAGGGGTGCAATTCCTAAACAATCGACCTGACCCTCTACCGCAGAACTCTATGGGGGAAAGCACTGGCAGAAATGTACACTACATCCATTTTTGGAGGTAGAAAATTGTACGATGTGGAGACATCATCGGTTTGGTGGAATTGTACGTGCGAACCGCTTAGAGGGTTAACTGTATTTAATGCGACGGCGGCTGCCGGAAAACTAGTTTTTGATCTAAACTTGTTTCTAGAATATTCAACCTTTGAACTGTCTGTTTTATTATAACGATTTGTTCCTGGTGGTCGGGCAGAAGGTCCTGATAAAAGTCCTGCAGCGTTTGCTGCCTCCCTAGATTGGATTTCAAATTTAATGAATTCCAGCAATTCATCTACATCACCTGTTTTATTACAATCCTTTTTCCGATGATACTCTACAACTAAACTATGGGGCGATTTTTTCAATAAAATAGGGATTAGTAAATGGCCGAGTTTATCGGAAGCTACTCCCATAGCTTTCAAATTTCTAATACTAATTTCGCTTTCATCATACAGGCTTCAAAGCCTTCTAACATCTGAAGAAACTTTAACAGGCTCTATTTCTAACAGCTTATTTGCAAAACAACTAATTAAATGTTCTTGTTTACCATATTGTAACGGCGTGAGTTAGCGGTGTGTCGACATCAAAGAACTTTGCTTTAAGAGGTGGACTTCGCTTGTGTGGATACAAAAGGATTGTTTTCCCCGGCACCACGATGTCTACACTGTTGCTCCCTATAGTAGAGGAACAATATGCCAAACAACACGGCACCTTCCCTGACAGCCAAAAATATGATCGCTGGTACGACAAAGGATTAGCTGGAGTGACTCAGATGTAGCCGCTAAGAATACCAGTGATCCCTGTGTTTGCGGCCGATGATTGTTTAACCCTGACCAATCCAGTTGTTCGAAGGTGAGGTCATAGCTAAGGGATCCAATAATGAAATTGTGTGTGAGGCCCCTCCCCTAGAAAGAGACGAGCGAAGATTTGTTTTTTAGAGAAGTTAGTTAGCTAGCAACCAGCTAATTCAGAGGTCGCCTTGACCAGTCTCTTCACCGGAGAGTTTTTTTGCTATAATCCCACCTTGGGATCTTTTCTTTAAAGAGTAGCCCGCATCGGCTAACTCGGAGGTCGCCTCGACCAGTCTCTCCATCGGAGAGTTTTATTTAGCGAAATCCCGTCTTGGGATATATCTCTTGCTGAGATTGAAACGATACCCTGTGCACTGGGTTTCCTTTTCTAATATAATCCTCTTCAGGATTGTTTGCAATTTTTTTCGGAAACCTAACTGCGCTTAGATATACTACCAGTACTTCGGTGAACTTTCGCGAGAGCTACGAATTGTTTCTTCCGTCTAATCACCCATATTTCGGCAGAGACTGAATTTAGTTTAGGTACCCGTCTCTACTCAGGCCTACGTGTACTAATCACTTCCATGTGATCGGAAATTGTTTTTTTTTTGTGTAGTTGTGAAATGATGTATATAGCAGCATTGTAAATAAATTCATTAATCAAGATACACCTGATTTTTCCTTGTATCACCTAAAACAGGGACTGGATACATTACAATATCTATCTTTCAATAAATATCAGCAAGCTTTATAGTTTTCTACTTATAGTGCAAAACCTGATGCTATTTTTTGAGCTTCACCAGACAAGAATGATTTTAAATACATGAATTTATCAACACTACGTAACGAATCATTAAAACGATAGCACTCGTAAAACTATTAAAATATTCTGAGAATGTGCTAGAATCCCCACTAAAGTTAGGAATATTCAACTTAGGCAAGTTAGCAGAAATTGGTGAGATACTACCGCTATTTAATTTACTGTTGATTTTGAATTTGGAATCTCTTATAGCTTAGTCATACTCAAATGATTTTTGAATTTCGGCTTCAAATAATGCCTCATCAGAGTTTAAACCTTCAATTTTTTCGTTTGACACCCTTAATTCGTTTTGTTTTTCTTCTAAACTTACTAAATATTTAGAAATTTTTCTCGGTCAGTTGAACGTTCGATTCTCGTACTGATTAAAAAGGTATCAATAGATGTCATAAACTTCGTACAAGTAGAACGAATAAGTCTTCGCTTACATTTCAATTTTTCTAGCTTTTCCGTATTTCCCGTAAATAATAAAGAGTTTTACAGTACCTTTCCTGATGACTTATTGCATTTTCAGGTGTAAACAAGTCGGTCTCGTAATACGCTAGGAAATCCAGATTCACAATTCAAGTATCGCCACAATCTAACAGTCAATGGTGTCCCGGGTTTCAGCACCAATGTAAAAAATTGTGTTTCAAAAATTCTGCCAGGGTCAAAGAAAGCTGCAAATACTTTATTACAGAAATATACAGCATTGCACAAGCTAACTACCGATCTGTAGTAGCAGCGTCGTTTATATACCACATTCAGGCAGCATCACTTCACTTCTGTTGGAATGCCTTCATTCTCAACACTCTCACATCATTTTTGGATAACGGAATACGGATACTTCTCTTCGTAAAGAACATAAATATAGCCTTCGAACCACTTCTTCGTTGAAAACGCCATTTTGAATAAAAAACAAATCTCTCAAGCCGCAGACGATAATTTTGACTTTTAAAAACATAGTACAATTGCAGTTATTTATTTTTCTACAAAAGATTTTTTAATACCGCTAACCAAAATCATTTTTAAAATGTGCGAACAGCAATCTGTAGATAGATGCATTGAGTGTTAGATGTGCATGTGACGTCATTAAAAGTACAGATAATGAATTTTTGAAAATACTAGATCCAGCCTTTTTGAAGAATCTTTGGAAGATAAAGATTATGCCACTAAAAGTCAAATTGTCTCCAAATAGGGTATAACTCACCAAGTATGGCAACCAAACATTCTGCCAATCTGTAGAGCTTTTGCAGCAATAAAAAATGGAATAGGATTCGTTAAAAACGCCATTTTGAATAAAAGCAAACTTCTCAAGCCGCAGACGATAATTTTGACTTTTAAAAACATAGTACAATTGCAGTTATTTATTTTGCAACAAAAGATTTTTTAATACCGCTAACCAAAATCATTTTTAAAATGTGCGAACAGCAATCTGTAGATAGATGCATTGAGTGTTAGAGGTGCATGTGACGTCATTAAAGGTACAGATAGTGCATTCTTGAAAATACTAGATTCAGCCTTCTTCAAGAATCTTTGGAAGATAAAGTTTATGCCACCAAAAGTCAAATTGTCTCCAAATAGGGTATAACTCACCAAGTATGGCAACCAAACATTCCATCAATCTGTAGGGCTTTTGCAGCAATAAAAAATGGGATAGGATTCGTTAAAAACACCATTTTGAAGAAAAACAAACCTCTCAAGCCGCAGACGATAATTTTGACTTTTAAAAACATAGTACAATTGCAGTTATTTTTTTTTTCAACAACAGATTTATTAATACCGCTAACCAAAATCATTTTTAAAATGTCCGAACAGCAATCTGTAGATAGATGCATTGAGTGTTAGAGGTGCATGTGACGTCATTAAAGGTACAGATAGTGCATTCTTGAAAATACTAGGTTCAGCCTTCTTGAAGAATCTTTAGAAGATAAAGATTACGTCACCAAAGTCAAATTGTCTCCAAATAGGTTATAACTCACCAAGTATGGCAACCAAACATTCTGCAATCTGTAAGCTTTTGCGGCAATAAAAAATGGAATAGGATTCGTTAAAAACGCCATTTTGAATAAAAACAAACCTCTCAAGCCGCAGACGATAATTTTTACTTTTAAAAACATAGTAAAATTGCAGTTATTTACTTTATAACAAACAATTTTTTAATACCGTTAACCAAAATCATTAATCCGAACAGCAATCTGTAGATAGATGCATTGAGTGTTAGAGGTGCATGTGACGTCATTAAAGGTACAGATAGTGCATTCTTGAAAATACTAGATTCAGCCTTCTTCAAGAATCTTTGGAAGATAAAGTTTATGCCACCAAAAGTCAAATTGTCTCCAAATAGGGTATAACTCACCAAGTATGGCAACCAAACATTCCATCAATCTGTAGGGCTTTTGCAGCAATAAAAAATGGGATAGGATTCGTTAAAAACACCATTTTGAATAAAAACAAATCTCAAGCAGACGATAATTTTGACTTTTAAAAACGTAGTACAATTGTAGTTATTTATTTTTCAAAAAAATGATTTTTTAAACGCTAACCAAAATCATTTTTAAAAGCGAACAGCAATCTGTAGATAGATGCATTGAGTGTTAGAGTGCATGTGACGTCATTAAAGGTACAGATAGTGCATTCTTGAAAATACTATTCAGCCTTCTTGAAGAGTCTTTGGAAGATAAAGATTATGTCACCAAAAGTCAAATTGTCTAATATTATAACTCACCAAGTATGCATAAATATTCTACCAATCTCTAGGGCTTTGCAGCAATAAAAAATGGAATAGGATCTTTAAACGCCATTTTGAATAAAAACAAACCTCTCAAACCGCAGACGATAATTTTGACTTTAAAAAACATAATCAATTGCAGTTATTTATTTTTCAACAACTATTTTTTTAATACCGCTAACCAAAATCATTTTTAATGTGCGAACAGCATTCTGTAGATAGATGCATTGAATGTTAGAGGTGAATGTGACGTCATTAAAGGTACAGATAGTGTTCTTGAAAATACTGATTCAGCCTTCCAGTCAAAGTCATTGTCTACAATAGGGTATAACTCACCAAGTATGGCAACCAAACATTCTGCCAATCTGTAGTGCTTTTGCAGCAATAAAAAATGGAATAGGTTTGACATTTGGAAAAAATGATGAACGGGAAGTTAAAAAGAAAGAAATGTATTAAATGATAAATAGATTAAATAAAGTAAATCCAGTCAAAAATCTACAAAACTTAGATTAAAGCACATTTTAAACGCTATTCGATGAAATGTCTTACTTAAAAGTTTTAAAATTTTTAGCATGCTGTTAAAAGAATATCATATCCTTTGGTGCATTCATCATTGCTATGCTTAACTATTGTGACGTATCCAGCATGCTGTTAAAAGAATATCATATCCTTTGGTGCATTCATCATTGCTATGCTTAACTATTGTGACGTATCCAGCATGCTGTTAAAAGAATATCATATCCTTTGGTGCATTCATCATTGCTATGCTTAACTATTGTGACGTATCCAGCATGCTGTTAAAAGAATATCATATCCTTTGGTGCATTCATCATTGCTATGCTTAACTATTGTGACGTATCCGGCGCCTGCTTCAGGTGACACAATGAAGATTTGGTTTGGTTTGGTTTGGAGCGCTACGGTCTACTGTTTTGCACACAAGGGCTAATGAGACCGGGACCTACTGCTTAAAGACTATTCCGAACGGCTACGAACATCCATGCCATAGTGGGATTCGAACCCACGAGCTCCGGTACCGACTATTAGCGCCCTAACCAATCGGCCAGCGTTCGGCAACACAATGAAGAAGCAGGTGTTCCTTGATTAAATAAACTTACACCTTGTAGCTATATATACATTTTCATTTACAAATAATACAATTAAAGCTCACAATTACTTATGCGATACAATATTAATAGGACTGAGTAGAAAAGTACAAATATTATTACTGCCGAAAGATTTGAGAACCGACGGAAGAAAACAATTCGTTAATAGTTCTCGCTAGTAAATTATGAAGATACCACAACACTGAGAAGTATTCTCAGTTAGACGAGGGTGCTTTGCAGTTGCCCTAATGGTTATCTTCGAAGAAGATAAAAATAAAGTAAAGGATTCTTTGGAGGAATATAGCTGTAATCGATCCTAAAGAGGAATCGGTTTAGAAAAAAACCCCAAAGCACAAGGTATAGCTAACAACCTCTCTTCGAGACTATACCAAGTTGGGATTATCCCTAAGAAAACTCTCCGATGGATAACTGGTCAAACGACCTGCGAATTAGCTGGCTACTCGCTAACTAACTAGTTAAAAATCTCATCTCGTCTTCCTAGGGGAGTCCTCTAAGAGAGGGCCTCACCACAATTTTTTTCATTGGGTCATCTGGCTATGATCTCACTTTCAACCGACTTGATTGGTCTGGGCTAGATAATCCCCAGCTGCAAACACGGGATTCTCCAGAATTTTGTGTCGGCGAAAGATCTAACGTCGTGACTACCACAAATGGGACGTTTGCTGCGTAGCCCCTTATCCAACAGTGTCCGCTGAACAGTGAGCTCCGATACTATTCTACTTGGCCCTGCAATGTATGGGTTGTCAGCTGAGCCACTGTCTGGCTCCGGTTTTGCTTCACCGTGCGAGACAGTCTCCGACGATCTTTTTCTTTGATAGCGTGTGGACGTCCAACACCATGTCGTCTACTGCTGGTTTCACCGTCATTCATCCACTTTGCATAAGTACTAACAACTGCAGATCGCGAACAACCCACGAGTCGTGCAGTTTCGGAAATACTTGTACCGAGCCTTCGAGCCCTTACAATCTGCCCTCTATCCAAATCGCTTATATCCGCAGCCTTTCCCATCACACAAAGAAGTAAGTAAAAGAATGATTCTTTAGACTCTCCAGCAGCAGTTACATACCACTTCCACCTGATCACGTGCCTTCCACGTCATCCAGGCGAGTTCATTACAAAATGTAGGGGTGGTCATAATGCTTTGATTCTTCAGTGTAAATGCCCGGTTCCTAAGTGGTTTGGTTAATTAAGTAAAACCATATAATTCTATTACAATGGCGCACTCTACATCAGTCTTCCAAAAAGCAAAGGATACAATATTCGGGTGGAATACTTTTATGTTTTAGTAAACATCGCCAATAATTTCGCCAAATTTGCCAAGGGGCACCCTATTCTTCAATATTACCGAAAAATCCTAAAGACTACCATGCCCTTTAGATATTTCACGTCATAAAGTCAAATATCTTTCTTGATTTATACATTCCGCATTTAGTGCAGGGATATATAAATTTAATGAATCTCTAATAGCCTAAGTTATCTTTCCGTCTGTCCTTGAATTTATGAAGCGGTTGGACCTGGAATGGATAGAGGCATCCATATTGGATTCTTGATGAGTTAGGGTTAGCAACGTTCGAAATCCCACCTTCCCCTCTTTTTTAGCATTTAATAAGATTAATGCCATTATTTCAGGCACTATTTTCCCTGGTTAAGAGCAGACGATTAAATTTATGGATTTGTCACATAATAAAAAGGTAAAAATAATATTTTTTTTCATTGTGACGTCATTCTTTTAACGATCTCATTTAAAAATTTCTTATTTTAAATTACTTAAATATCGTCTGCCTTATTTCCATCCGTTTTATCACTGAATTTAGATATGACGTCAATAATTTTCTTTCATATTTGGCTTAAATAATAGAACAGGTACATATGTCATAATTTTAAATTTAATCATCGATTATTTTTGGTTGCAATGAAAATTTTATCACTGGTATTAACAACAAATTCTATCTACCTCAGGGTATAGTGGAACTGGTAATTTCATTCCTTTACTTTCCTTAATTACTGTGGAAAAAAATTGGGAAGAACTTAACGATAATTTGGAAGTAGCTAAGAAAACTTTGAATTATCTTTCTAAACGAATTCAACCTGATTCTAAACTTCATTCACAGTATCGGGAGACTTTAGGGGAGTATGAAGATAAACAAGTTATTGAGAGTGTAATAGATAATTCTCAGCCAAGAAACAAACCATTTTTTTACCTGCCTCATAGGGTACTTTACAATTAGAGAAAATTAAATATATGACGAGCTATATGCTAGTTTCGGAAAAGAGCCAGCTATTCAGTTTTCTTCGACGCAAGCACGCGTGTCATAAGACAGAACGGCAGATGTCAGGCATTGTGCGAAGATGCTATAGGCCTAGATTGCTGATTGTTTTACCCAACGATGACAGATGGACCAAGGGAATTCGAGACGTCAAACGTGCATTCACACACAGTCTTTTCTTTAACACGTGCTGCGACACAAAAGACAATGTCCTGATTTCTGTTGCCTTTTATTTCCTCAAGTTGGAATCGTGTTAAATTAAATCTGAGAATAATGTTTTCACTTTCTTGCATAAGGAAAAAATCACTGTAACTGATATAACTGTTTGGGTTGATGCTTAGTTTTATTTTGTGTGAAGCGCTGCGGTCAACTATTTTGTCACAAAAGACAATGTCCTGATTTCTGTTGGTTTTCCCTTCCTCAGATTGGAATCCTGTAAATAAACTCGGAGAATAGTGTTGTGCTTTTCTTGCATAAGGAAAAAAATCACTGTAGCCTTTATAACTGTTAAACTCGGGTTTGGGACGATGTATAGTGTTATTTTGTCTGGAGTGCTGTGGTCAACTATTCTGTCACAAAAAACAATAAGGCAGTTTGTCGCAAAGTCACGAACTACTATAATGCCATTCCCATTCATTTTCATGTTTACAACAGCCAATAGACAAACAATAAACTGCCCTTCCGTTGAGCGATGCGGTCAACTATTTTGTCACAAAAGACAATGTCCTGATTTCTGTTGGCTTTCCCTTCCTCAAGTTGGAATCAAGTTAAATAAACTCTGCGAATAGTGTTTTTATTTTCTTTCATACGGGAAAGAAATCACTGTAACCGATATAACTGTTAGACTCGGGTTTGGGTTGATGCTTAGTTTTATTTTGTGCGGAGAGATGCGGTCAACTATTTTGTCACAAAAGACAATGTCCTGATTTCTGTTGGCTTTCCCTTCCTCAAGTTGGAATCAAGTTAAATAAACTCTGCGAATAGTGTTTTTATTTTCTTTCATACGGGAAAGAAATCACTGTAACCGATATAACTGTTAGACTCGGGTTTGCTTTGATACTTAGTTTTATTTTGTGTGGAGCGCTGCGGTCAACTATTTTGTCACAAAAGACGATGACCTGATTTCTGTTGGCTTTCCCTTCCTCAAGTTGCAGTCATGTTAAATTAACTCTTGGAATAGTGTTTTTATTTTCTTGCATACGGGATAAAAATCACTGTAACCGATATAACTGTAAAAATCGGGTTTGGAACGATGTTTAGTTTTATTTTGTGCGGAGCGATGCGGTCAACTATTTTGTCACAAAAGACAATGTCCTGATTTGTGTTGGCTTTCCCTTCCTCAAGTTGCAATCATGTTAATTAACTCTTGGAATAGTGTTTTTATTTTCTTGCATACGGGAAAGAAATCACTGTAACCGGTATAACTGTTAGACTCGGGTTTGGGTTGATGCTTAGTTTTATTTTGTGCGAAGCGCTGCGGTCAACTATTTTGTCACAAAAGACAATGTCCTGATTTCTGTTGGCTTTCCCTTCCTCAAGTTGCAGTCATGTTAAATTAACTCTTGGAATAGTGTTTTCATTTTCTAGCATACGGAAAAAAATCACTGTAACCGATATAACTGTTAGACTCGGGTTTGGGTTGATGCTTAGTTTTATTTTGTGCGGAGAGATGCGGTCAACTATTTTGTCACAAAAGACAATGTCCTGATTTCTGTTGGCTTTCCCTTCCTCAAGTTGGAATCAAGTTAAATAAACTCTGAGAATAGTGTTTTTATTTTCTTTCATACGGGAAAGAAATCACTGTAACCGTTATAACTGTTAAACTCGGGTTTGGGTTGATGCTTAGTTTTATTTTGTGTGAAGCGCTGAGGTCAACTATTTTGTCACAAAACACGATGACCTGATTTCTGTTCGCTTTCCCTTCCTCAAGTTGCAGTCATGTTAAATTAACTCTTGGAATAGTGTTTTCATTTTCTAGCATACGGAAAAAAATCACTGTAAGCGATATAACTGTTAGACTCGGGTTAGAGTTGATGCTTAGTTTTATTTTGTGTGGAGCGCTGCGGTCAACTATTTTGTCACAAAAGACAATGTCCTGATTTGTGTTGGCTTTCCCTTCCTCAAGTTGGAATCATGTTAAATAAAGTCTGCGAATAGTGTTTTTATTTTCTTGCATACGGGAAAAAATCACTGTAACTGATATAACTGGTAGACTCGGGTTTGGGTTGATGCTTAGTTTTATTTTGTGTGAAGCGCTGCGGTCAACTATTTTGTCACAAAAGACAGTGTCCTGATTTCTGTTGGCTTTCATTTCCTCAAGTAGGAATCATGTTAAATTAACTCTGCAAATTGTGTTTCCATTTTCTTGCTTACGAGAAAAAAATCACTGTAACCGACATAACTGTTAAACTCGGGTTTTAGGACGATGTATAGTTTTATTTTGTCTGGAATGCTGCAGTCAACTAATTTGTCCCAAAAAACAATAAGGCAATTTGTCGCAACGTCACGAACTACTATAATGCCCTTCCAATTCATTTTCATGTTTACAACAGCCAATAGACAAACAATAAACTGCCCTTCCGTTTGAAACTAAAGCCAGAATTGTCATAATTTGAGAATTTACCCTACGGCGTGAAATCGGCTTATGTCCTGATTTCCGTTGGCTTTCCCTTCCTCAAGTTGGAATCATTCAAATTAACTCTGCGAATAGTGTTTTCATTTTCTTGCATACAGAAAAAAAATTATTGTAACCGTTATTACTGTTAAGGCCCCTTCACACTATGGTCCACTGCAAGCCATCACCATCGTCTGGAGAGGGTGGTTATCGTGGTCGATAAAATAGCTTTGGCGGACGATGGCTTCGGATGCGGTGTTTCTCCATAGATCAAAGGCAGCTAGATGCCCAACTAAAGTGCGCAGTAGACCCTATGGACGAATCAATGCGCTCAGCTCATTTAATGGCCCAGCATGTGGATAAAACCCGTGAACCATCGTTGATGGTCACCATCAGGAAGTGGTGAACAATTGGCCATAGTGTGAAGGCTACATTAAACTCGGGTTTTGGATGATGTTTAGTTTTATTTTGTCTGGAGCTCTGAGGTCAAGTATTTTGCTATACATGGACTTATTAGACTGGGATATAGAGTGAAACATCAATCTATCATCACCGTAATGATCGTTTGATTAATTTGGACTCAAATTAATTCCCATAGAACTAATGATATTAGAAGTGTTATTTTCCATTTATTGTTTCCGAATACTTCGCTTTCATCTACACTCGAAAAAGTTCACACCCATAGCTTATTTTTTTTTT
>CM063507.1:98087273-98129773 GCA_032207245.1 Pardosa pseudoannulata | reverse complement strand
TTTATTAAATTTAGATAGAATAATGATCCAGAGTGCACTTTAAAATACGAATCTGAATGCTAAGGGAGTATAAAGTTGAACGTAAATTATGATTAAGTAGAATAAAAGATGAACTTAAATTAAGATTAAGATTAAGAAGTATAGGCGCGCTAAATGCTATCAAACATATACTCTTAAAGGAATATAGATAATAATAGAACGATAAATATTAGATAGTAGAAACTGATATTTAAAATTACTTACCATGTAATGCACTCCACGCAACAATTACATAGAGGTAGATTAATCTATCTATATATATAAAAATGAATTTGTGTCTGTCTGTATGTACTCAATAGACTCAAAAACCATGCATCCAATCGCCGTGAAAATTTGGGAAATGTTTAGGTACATTCCTGGGAAGGTTTTTGTAAATTTTTAACGTTCGAAATCCATTCCTTCCCCCTTTTTCGAGCATTTTATGTCATTATTCCAAGCATTATTTTCCCCGGTTAAACGCAAAAGATTAATTGTTTAATTTATCGCATAACTAAGTGAATGAAGCAATATTTCTAGCAATGTGTCGTCATCCCAAGTAATTGTTTTAAACGCAGCTTTCCTCGGTTAAAAGGAGATTAAAATAGGTGAAAATGATAGTTTTCTATCATTATGACGTCATTACTTTAAATATCTGATTTATTTACTTCTTATTTTATATTACTTAAACATCGTCTGCGAAGTATCAATTCGATTTGACCTGGAAATTGAGATATAAAGTGATTCACTTTCATATCTATGTGACGCAAATTATAGCATTTTTATATGAGAACTTATTTTAAATTTAATTCTTAGTTAATTTTTACGTTACAATAAAATGTTTATCAACAGTATTTTAACAAAAAAAAAGTACAAATTTCAGTGATTTTCATGGGTAAATAAAAACCTATCATTTTATATAGTTTTCTTCATATTCATATGGTTGTTGGTATGAATGTGAATTTCTGTTTCATACAAAACTATGTGATTTGTCATAAATTTCCTTAATTTTGGAAAACATTTATTACTACCAACAAAATTAGCACTGTTGCTGTCAAAACCTCTGCTTCCTGTTCTACCACGTAATATGGCAATGCATATTAACGTTGCTAATCAACGTACAGTAGTAATATAGTAATGTAATTTAGGGTTAAACTTATATTTTACCATAAAAAAAAAGTTTGAGCAAATTTAATATAAGACACAAATTCGATGCAGATTTAATCGTACTAAAAGACATCCAATCTCTAAAATGATATAATTGTTCTAGGTGTTTTAGACATATATACTTATTTCGTTTTATCAATATCAATTTGGTATATTTCTTTCATTTTAAATTCAATTGAGCCATTTTTATTTATCCAAATTTAAGAGGTCATTCTGTACTTCACCTATACTTAAATAAACTTGATAACTTTCGGTATATATTTCTTTTAATTACTTGTTATAAAAATTGAAATATATCAAGTAACTTCCTTCTTATGATAACGCTTTCAGGTAATATAATTGTTCTCGGCTTTTGACCTTATGTGCTTAGTTCCTTTTTATCAATATTTGGTATTTTTCTTTCATTGTCGATTCAATTGCACCATTTTTATTTATCCAATTTTGAGACCGCACTAACGTCTATTCATAATTAGGCTTGGTAGAATTACTTAAGGTAGTCATTTAGGTCAATCGCGTTCTGATATTCTAATTAGTTCGAAATATATTATTTTAAAACCAACAACAACACCGTTTTATTTATGTAGTACAGTCATTTTAACTGTTGAGTTGGAGTTAAAAACAATGACCCTATTTTCATTGCTGTCTTCGTTTTCGCCCGATATTTGGTAATAGAATTGACATTAATGCTATCGCCTATCCTGCCAAACCGTTGTTTGTTAGGGATTTATTATATTCTTGAAGAATTTTTCAAGATTTTACTTTTGATATATTTCTTTATAATATATTTGTATACATATACCATTAAAATTCGAGTGTAAGTAAATGATTTTATAAACATAAAAACATTTGGATGCATTACTTCGCCCAATACGCTGAATGCTTAAACTCTTTCCACCATTAAAAAACCGTAATTACACTCAATTAAAAGTATATTAATTAAAATATGTAATGAGTGGTGCCATTTAAGGCCTACAGTTACAACTATTTGTCATACGCAATAACTTTTTCTCTTTGAAATATCCCAGTATCAAAATTATTTTATTTTTAATAGCTAAATTTTTTACTGCATCAAAATATGTAAATCTTTATTTTACTTTCTCGAAATTTTTAAGAAGTTAGTATTTTTTCTGTTATATGTTGGCGGGATTTTTATATTCAATAATTACAAATTCGTATTAATTAAAATATGTAATGAGTGGTGCCATTTAAGGCCTACAGTTACAACTATTTGTCATACGCAATAACTTTTTCTCTTTGAAATATCCCAGTATCAAAATTATTTTGTTTTTAATAGCTGAATTTTTTACTGCATCAAAATATGTAAATCTTTATTTTACTTTCTCGAAATTTTTAAGAAGTTAGTATTTTTTCTGTTACATGTTGGCGGGATTTTTATATTCAATAATTACAAATTCGCCATGTTCTACCAAATTTGTTTGTATTTCACAATTGCCATTTTTTAAAGAAAAAGTTATCGTCATAGGTTTTGTTGTTTAAAATTTAATTTTTATGCATGTAAAACATTAGTACTAAAAGACATCCAATCTCGGAAATGAATTATCTCATTCAAAACAGTACATATATATTCAGATATATAACAGTACATATATATATATATATATATATATATATATATATATATATATATTATATATATATATATATATAATATACATATATATATATATATACATATATATAACAGTACATATATATTACTCTCTACAGTATTATGAAATTTGACTCCTACATCAAAAAAGTCGTGAATTGGGAATAATTATGCAGCTGCTCACGGGCAACACAGTGCACTTACTGGACATTCAGCTATTAATAAACTGTTATAATCGTCAACAATCTGAAACATACGAGATTTATTCTGCATTTCTATTAATACGCCTTATTATCTTTAATAGTGGTTCTAAATCTTTCATCGAAATATTTTAAAGCTAAGACCGAAGGCTGGCAGCTAGTATAATAATAAATAATAGAACCATAATCAGAATCAAAACTTTATAACTCCAATAAGCCGAGTAATGTAAAAACGGGAAGTAAGTAAAAAGGATTGGGTTTGGAAGGTTTACGACTTCCATACACGGTTAAAAATATGTTTGATCATGCCTGAACGTTCCCGTACACCCAAAAGACCATAAGAATATGAAAATAGAAAACGAATAAGAAGTACATACCATTTGTAAAACTATACTAAAAGCCAACTCATCTAGTATTTTTGTCAGTTAAAATTACAGTTATAATCGAAAATTGGAAGCATTAACTTAATCCTATCAATATCTACTAGAAAATAATTATTTAATTGTTTATAAATAAAAAGTAGGGGATAGTTAGCATTTAAATCTAATTCTAAATAATAATTAATATCAGAATGAAATATTATTAAATTACTATGTACGTGTTCACTGCGCTTTAAATAATTTAATAATATATTACGTTTAATATGGGTGGATAAGCATGTATTCCAATTTTATTAATAGTAAAGTTGTAGTTATTAAAGTTGTAGTAAAGTTGTAGATTTTTTATCATAAAGTTTATATAAGATTTTATTATTTTCAATTTTTAAATTAACATCTAGAAAAGGGAGGTAACCATGATTATCTTTAACTGTTTCAGTAAAAATTAAGGGAGATGGATAGAAATTTAGATTTTTAACTGAGAAATCTGTGTCATAAATACAAATTAAGATGTCGTCGACATACCGATACGAGCTGCAGTGATTAAATTTTAATGATAGGGATTCATAAAAATTAAGAAATATATCATAAATTTTAATAAGATTTTATTATTTTCAATTTTTAAATTAACATCTAGAAAAGGGAGATAACCTTGATTATCTTTAACTGTTTCAGTAAAAATTAAGGAAGAGGGATAGAAATTTAGATTTTGAATTGAGAAATTTGTGTCATAAATACAAATTAAGATGCCGTCGACATAGCGATACGAGCTGTAGTGATTAAATTTTAATGATCGGGATTCATAAAAATTAAGAAATATATCAAATTCATCAAAATAATCCATGATAATTTTAAATAGGTAGTTTAAATTAATATTATTAAATAAGTCTAAAGATTTAAAGCTAGTTATATTATAATCATGTTTAACTTTATTAATTAAATCATAGCTATTGTTAATAATATGTGGACTGAGTTTTTTATTTAAGTATTACTTTAGTAAAGAAAATTAGTTTTATATTGGAATAAGTAATATAAGTATTAAAACCTACAGTTACAGGTCTAAACTTAATAGGAGTTTTATGTAATTTAGGAACAGCAATTAAGTAGGGGAATCAAATTTATTTATAATTACCTACTTTTTTACGTAAAGCTATAAGCCTTTTTTTCAGGGTTATATTTGAGTATTGGTAAGGTTTATATAATGAGGCGTTATTATAAAATTTTTAACTATTTGGTGATAGTAATTTTTACAGATTATAGCATAATGAGAAGCAACTTTGTCAACATAACAAATTACATAGAGTTCTTTTAATTCACATAACGATTTTTTGGATGGAAGAGAACTGTTTGAAGATTACAGATTAGACTGAGAATATTGTTGACTGCTTAAAGATTGATAAAAGCTACACAAATTTTCCAGCAGTTAAGTCTGGCATCACCATGACTTATTAGAGCCAATCGTAGATTAAGTCTGCTACACACAGGGACTCTAAATGATTGGAATAGTCGATTTTTTGGACTGGCTACGTCATTATGACGAAAATCCCCTCCAGAGTAGGGACGTCATTAGATAATCTAGTGGTTTAGATGATCATCCTAAGTACCATACACCTATATGGAAGTTAATCTCCGATTAGCCCTAATCGACTTTGAGGAGATTGGTTTTCAAACTTTGCTCTTTGGATGTTTCTCTAAAACTTTTTTTTTTTAATTTTCATTCTGTTTTCAAAACATAATGAAATTAGAATTAAATAAAATATCACGAAAAGATAATTTAAGGTAGGACCGAATCTTGCCAATTTCGTTTAACTTAAACCTGTGATTAAATACCGTATAATTATTGAGCAATCGATCATCAGTTATGCCTAATCAATTAGGTTCAGACCGTTTCTGAAATATGTAATTTGCAGTCATATGATTAGATTTTTATGAATTAATATAACTAAATGTATAAAAATTAATAAATGTCATTGCATATAAATACAGTGTAATTTTTAAATATAAACACGGATTTATATATTATTTGATGTATTTCAAATTAAAAAATTAAACACAAAAGTGACAGTCTAGTGACGTCATTATATAATCTAGTAGCGTAGATGATCACCGTGAGTAGCAACCTAAGTACCGTACCTATATGGAAGTTAATCTCCGATTAGCCCTAATCGACTTTGATGAGATTGACTTTCAAAGTTTTGCTCTTTGAATGTTTCTCTAAACCCTGATTTTTTTTTAAATTTACATACTGTTTTCAAAACATAATGAAATTTGAATTAAGTAAAATATCACGTAAAGATAATTAAAAGTAAGACCGAGTTGACATAAACCTGTGATTAAATACTGTATGATTATTGAGCAATTAATCATCAGTTATGCCTAACCAACCAATAAAGCTATTTCATGCAGCAGGGAATATCTCAACTTTTGACAATTCTGGCTTTAGTTTCAAATGGCAGGGCAGTTTATTGTTTGCCTATTGGCTGTTGTAAGCATGAAAATGAATGGGAAGGGCACTGTAGTAGTTCGTGACGTTGTGCGAAGTTGCTCTATTAGGTTGAGACCGTTTCTGAAGTATAGAATTTGCAGTAATGACGTCATATGATTAGAATAAAACCATACACTCAGTCGCAGTTTCACATGCTTGTATAGTTGTGAATTGAAAGGATAAGGTTGTTATCGTATTATAGTCACTGGTGATTTCTGCGTCATAATTACATAAGAGAGACAGTTTGGTTTGGTTTGGTTTTGGAGCGCTACGGTCTACTTTTTGCAACACAAGGGCTAATGAGACCTGGACCTACTTCTTAAAGCCGATTCCGAACGGCTTCGAACAACCATGCCATAGTGGGATTCGAACCCACGAACTCCGGATCCGAAGGCCTGCACCCTAACCATTCGGCAATTCGCAGACAGACGGACAGATAACTTAGGCTATAATTGTGTAGGGAATAATCATCTGTTTTTTCTGCGGACCAACAATTTTTTTTCACGTACCACTGGCGTCCATGGACCATCATTTGGCGACTACTATACTAAATAATTTTCATTCAATTAAAAGCAGGGCTTCGAACCGGAACTGAACCGAAAACCGAAAACTGGAAAAAACCATTATTTTGGTCGGAACGAAAACCGGAACTGAACCGAAAAAATATCGGTTTATTTCGGTTCGATATATCTTTCAGTCATTTTGTTACTGTTACCAACTTATCAATATTTTCTAATTTAACGTCAACTTTATAATTATCATTACATGTATACTGCTTCTCGATTTCCTATTTTGATATTCACTAGTATTTTTCTGTTTCAGTTTCGCATGAAACTACTTGTAGAAGACATATTTAATTCAGTTGATTAAACTAGAAGTATAGATGATTTTTTAAGAAAAATATCGAGTTATATTTTATTTTTTACATCTCAGCATGCGATCATCCACGGATGTTTGTATAGACTGTTTAGATCAGGGAGGAGTAAATAGACAGGAGAGGCCCTAAGTGACGTAGCATGAAGCATCTATCAAATCTTCTGCGCATCAAATGGGTGTTTGGTAATGGCGGCGATTCAAATGTTTCGTAATAGTAGTATTTCATTAGGCCTGCTGTTTGTATCAATTCACATAGTGTACCAATTAAAAAAAAGAATAAAATCTTCTAAATTTTGATAGAATTACATTTTTTGTTTATGATAGAATTATATTTTTAGTACAAATAAGAATATACATAAAATGAAATTATTCATTTGGAACTGAAACGAAAACAGTTATTTTTGGTGGAACAAAAACCAGAACTGAACCGAAAACCGTTATTTTTGGCGGAGCGAAAACCGGAACTGAACCGATATTAATTTTCTAGTTAAACCGGAACGAAAACCGGAAAAAAAAATTACGGTTCGAAGCCCTGATTAAAAGCACGAAGATGCAAAATTTTCACAATACTGATGTAATAATCGTTAATAATAATTTTTAATCGATTTGAAAGTGAAACATCAATAAAGAACAAAAAGAATGACAACAGATTATCTTTTTTTTTTATAAAACTTTTTTATTTGAGCTATATTCATATTTATATGTATATATATTTTTATATATAATGTTTTTTGTGTGTGTATGTATTCCAAGACAAGATAGAAACACACATAAAATGTAACGTAACAAACAAACTGATGCTTTGTGAGGTGGTTTAAAGATGTTTACTTTCTTTTTTTACTTGCGGTGAGGATGCTTCTTCTTTCCACACAGAACAGCTGGAAAAATCCCGTTTTCCAGTTGTAAAAATTACACGAACACGCAATGAACAAATAAAACAACAGTAATCCAAGTGAAGATACGGCAGTTAATAAATACGATCAGCTGGTTAAAGAAAAACAGAATTTTTCTACACCAAAATGAGACGGTGGCAATTCGCAAACTGACATTTCTTACGCAGACGATAAAAAAAAAAATGATTTTATTTTTCATTTGTATATGTCATTGGAATAAATTAAGGATATTACACTAAATACAATTTTGAATTTTTTTTTCATTTGGTTCATTAACACTAGAAGCGCGAGATGGGTTATTTTGACCTTAAAATTATTTTCTCAACGAAAATTTACTAACGAAATTAAATAAATTTCTTGACTTTACCTAATTTTAAACCCATAAAAAATCTATGAAAATATATATTGAAGAATCTGTACATACCAGAAAAATGGTTCATTACTAAATTTTTAAGCGTGGAAACAAAACTTCAAATATTTGTTCTAACTGTAAAATATCAATATATAGAAAATGTACGAATTATATACAAAAAAAAAGTTGCCCAAACTGTGCCTGCACTGCTGTACGAAGCTTTGACTGGTAAGAATTTAAATAATTGCATTAAAGTAATCTACATATTTTTCTAACTATATATATTTTTTTGATATTGTAATATCTTATTATTTTTTATGAATTAATATAATAATTAAATGTATAAAAATTAATAAATGTTATTGCATATAAATACAGTGTAATTTTTAAATATAAACGCGGATTTATATTAATCGAGGTCAGTTTGACTTAACCCGCGGTTTTCGGTTAACCGAAATTCCCACGGCTCTAGTGTTAACAAACTAATGATAATTATTTGATGTATTTCAAATTTAAAAATTAAACACAAAAGACAGTATATGTAAACATTTTCAAATTTAAATATAATTGAAACATTTTATAATTACCCAAAGCTTCAGAATGCCCAGAAATATGCATTCTGAAAAAAATCGCTGTTATATTTTGAACGAGATAAACAAAAAGAAAATTATATATATTTATAAAATTCTATATTTTAATTCTATATTTAAATTTCATTATAATATGCATCTATTTCACAGTTAAAAAAGTTTTTTTTACAATATAATCATTTTATCAATATTTAAAAATGGCAGAAAAAAATAATCTATAATTCTTTATGAAATTATTCAATGAATGATGGCATCAGTTTGCGAATCGACACGGGTAAAGAAAATAAATTAGATAAAACATTTGTGCAAGTAATAAAATAATATATAATAAAAAACACACTTAAATATATCTATAAACAGCAATGAACTAACAAGACGGAATGTGTATGTGTATAATACTTCTTTGATATAATTTCTATACAAGAAATGTGTAGAAAAGAGATTTTGTTTTTTGTACATGACCACTCCACTCTCGTTTTACGTATAAACATAGAAATTTTGATATGAAAAGTTGTTTTTTTCTTTTTTAGATTTTGATGTTCGGGAGATTCAGTGACTAGCTAACAAAAATGACTATATACGAATTGTCTTCTTTGGTTTGTTCGATTAGGAATACTAACCCTTCCTGACTCGCACAGCAAGTAATAGTAATATAATAATAATAATAATATAAAAAATAAAAACAATATTCGACTAGGAAAAAAAAAAAAAAAAAAAAAAAAAAAAAAAAAATAAAAAAAAAAAAAAAAAAAAAAAAAAAAATAAAAAAAAAAATAAAAATAAAATAAAAAAATACAAAAAAATAAAAATAATTTCGAAATATAAAAAAAAGAAAATAAAAAGAAATAAAAAAAAAAAAAAATAAAAGAAAGGAAAAAAATAAAAAAATAAAAAATAAAAAAAAGAAATTTTAAAAAAATATTATATATATATTAAAAAAATAATAATAAACAGATATATAAAATATATATATAATATTAATAATATTTATATATTATTATAATATTTTAATTAATGTAAAAAAAAAAAAATTTGAAAAATTAATTAATTAAATAAAAGAAATTAAAATTCATATTCATTATTTTTTATAATTTTAAATAAAAATAATTTGCTGATAAAATTCGTTAATAATAAGTTTTAAGAGATTTTATACAAAACGATTAATGAAAAATAAAAAAATATATATATGTTCTTATCTAAATAAAATGTTTATTCTTGCAATTATTTATAAAATTATATTTTAAATAAAAGAAATTACGAATTTGTCAAGAAAAATTGAATAATTCTTTGTGCGTGCATATATATTATTTATAATTAAAAAAATTACCGTTTAAATAAAAAGAGATATTATTATTATATGAAATAATCATAATTCAAGGTGCAGATTATTAAATAATATATTATTTTTTTTTTATAAAAAAATATATTATTTGTTCTAAAAAATGTAAATCAAATTTGAAAATGGGCTAGCGGTAAAATTAATAATTTTTGAATTAAAAATTCATCATTCATTATATTTTTAAAAGAAAGTTTAATTTGTAACAGACGTTACTAGAACATATAACGTTTATACTTTAAACAGTACATTTAATCCAAAATAAAATACTGCTCATGCGGTTGCAGTTAATAAAAGTTTTGAAGAGATTTAGAAAACGAAAAAAAAAATCATTTGTGATCTGTAAATAAAATGTTCTTTCTGTGGGTGCAATTATTGAAAAAAAAAATTAAGGTGTTTTAAATAAAAAGAAGCATCGAACGAAATTGTACATTTCAAGGATGCAGACAATTACCTTGAGTCATTCTTTGGCGGTTTTTTATACTTTAAACAGTATATTTAATCCAAAATAAAATACTGCTCATGCGGTTGCAGTTAATAAAAATTTTGAAGAGATTTAGAAAAGGATAAAAAAAAAAATCGTTTGTGATCTGTAAATAAAATGTTCATTCCGTGAATGCAATTATTGAAAAAAAATGGGTATTTTAAATAAAAAGAAGCATTGAACGAAATTGTACATTTCAAGGATGCAGACAATTACCTTGAGTCATTCTTTGGCGGTGAATTTATGGCGGTTTTTTTTGGAAGTGAATATTAATCGGGCCAATTCGGTCTTTAGATAAACTTTTGTTTTGAATCCTGAGTTAAATAGGAAAACGCCGGGCGTGGTGCATCGTTCAGTTTGTTATCTCCATGGGTCAAGAGGATTAGAAAAAAGGAAGTCTAGAAATTCAGAGAGAACAAAAGGATGTCCGCTATTTAGAAAGAAAAAGGACCCCGTGTGTTGTTAGTAAGAGAGGAAATGGCAGCGGGACGACTTCGCAGTAGTGCTACGGAAACCTTGAGATCACGGAAGGATGGAACTCGTATTTGCGTAATCGACCACAATCGTCGTTTCGAAAACGCACGTGTGTGTTCCGAACGAAATATCTAGATTTCGCACTCGCTTATTTTTCGTTTCTTCCACGCGTTTCTTTTTATTTTCTTTCATTCTATTCTCTCTTTACAGCTCGGAGTTTAACATCAATGCTAGATGTTCAGCGACAGTGATTCTAATTGTGTCACAGATTACTCAGAAATATCCCACTTAGAATCAAATATATAAATAATGCGGTTTTTCTAGTAATTTACTGAATGGTATAATCATGGGATTTTCCGATGAGTAATTTAGCCATTTTTCTTATAGATGTTCTTACATCAGTGATTCTAATTCAGCCACAAATTACTCAGAAATGTCTCAAAATGAAAAAAATAAAGACTGCAGTTCTAGTAATTTAATGAATAGTATAATCATGTGATTCTGTGATCAGTAATTTCAGCCATTTTTCTTATGCTCTACGGCAGTGATTCTAACTGAGCCACAAATTACTCAGAAATGTCTCACTTTGAATGAAATATAAAGACTGCAGTTCTAGTAATTTACTGAATGGTATAATCACGTAATTCTCTGATGAGTAATTTCAGCCATTTTTCTTATAGATGTTCTACGGCAGTGATTCTAATTGAGTCCCAAATTACTCAGAAATATCTCACTTAGAATGAAAAAATAAAGACTGCAGTTATAATTATTAATTTACTGAATGGTATAATCATGGGATTTTCCAATGAGTAATTTAGCCATTTTTCTTAAAGATGTTCTACGGCAGTGATTCTAATTGAGCCACAAACTACTCAGAAATGTCTCACTTAGAATGAAAAAATAAAGACTGCAGTTCTAGTAATTTACTGAATGGTATAATCATGTGATTCTTCGATGAGTAATTTAGCCATTTTTTTAATCTATAAGATTTTATTAGCTAACAATCTTTTGTCAGTAATTTAAAAAAAAATTAACCAGTTGCCATGCGATGGACTCTAAAAATAAACAGTTAAAGCGGCTGTTAATTCCAAAAGCAGTAAAATATTTATTTCGCCTTGCATTCTACACTTTCTATATTCATTTAAGTCAAAACAGGCAGCAAAACGTCTCCTGTAGTACTTTTTATTGATTTATGAAACCGTAGATTAAATAAATTTTTCTAGATTTTATACAAATTAGTATTTTATTAAAACTGTAACCTATAACCCCTTAATGAAAAATAATTGAATTTTATTTTGAAATTTACTGAATTTTATTTTAAAATCTATATCAATATCGAAAACACATAAATACGTTCTTTTTAACTGGATAAACTTATCTTTTTTACGTTCAAGAGAATTGTTTATACAATTTTAACGTACTTCTCTTAAAATTTAGCACTATAACGATGTATGTATTTCTAAAATTTAAAGGCAATAATAAAAATAACAAGTTAATAAATTATTAAAACTAGTAAGGTGTCCTATTCCAGGGTCCATGGTTTCTTTATTATCTTTGATAAGATAAACATTTGACAGTTAGCTTGATGATAATCTGATTAGAAAGATTCTGTACTGCGCAATATTCTCTTTAGTGAGCTTTTTTATATTGATTATTTAACAGCGAAGCGTATAAGAAACAAAAATGACTCAAGGATCTTATCATCAGATTTTTTTCAACTATTTTTGACGTGTCATGGTTTTAGATAATAAAGAAGATAAACTCTTTTGTTATAAGAACAATTATTTTTTTTGTCTAATGGTGAAAAAGGATTAACAAACTATTAATTGTGCAATAACTACGGAATATAAACTATAACAGTGTCAGTCATACTGTAATATAAGTCCAGCCTATTTATTACTTTGGTTTGGTATGAGGTAATGTTTTCAACAGATTTGCTAAATATAGCTGAGGTACATAAAGTTTACGTAACACGATAAAAAAATTGTAATAATTATTTTTCATGCAAATTTAACAAGTTTTACTTTAGGAAAAAAAATGTAACACGGACGAGGTTTATCAGTTCAAAATACACCTATCCTTTAAACTTAAAAAAAAAAATAAACAGAAACTTTTAAGAGATTCTACGACTAGAAAAAAAAAATAACAAAAAAGAGGGAGAGTTGAGATGTGTTCCCATCTTAGCACTATAGTGCAATAAATATCTCTTTCCGCCATTTTTTCTGGGAGTGGATAAAAGACACGTGACTAGTATGATCGAGCGAATGCCGAGAAGATGAATGACAAGAGATTTAAATATTTATCAGCCACCCAAAAGTGCAGACGATCATTTATACAGAAACTTGTTTGTTTTTTTCCATAAAAAAAGTCTCTTCGAAAGAATTTTTTTCCTTGCGAAATGACCAGCAGTTTGAAGAAGGCAGTATTATATCAAGGGGTATACACATTTCATCCAAGGAAAATGTAAACAAATAACCTAGTATTTCAAGTACCAATAATTACATACGTCTCCTGTCTATATACATAACTGATGCCGATATAGTTAGCTTTATAATTCAACCAGTTAAAAAGTTTTTTTTTAATCTTCATATTCAATAAGCTCAACTGTTTGCAATTCAACAATAAAAATCGTCTGTTTCCAATTTTATTTTATAAATTAGAGGTTAATTATATAAATTCAAAGTTAAAACTTTTTATAAATTTACTCATTTTTTTTAATGACTTAATCAAAATACCTCCCGAAAATGTTGGTAGAGTAACATCTATGTACAATTTAAGTGTCTCTAGACATTTCAACTAGGTTATTCGTTTTTCTCAAGACCTCAATCTAACTCGATATATTTATATCTATTCGATCAACACACTCAGAATTACAGAGCGATATAAACAATCTTCATAACTGTGATCCAGCTGCTTTTCAGCTAGATTCACTTAAAAAGGACGCGGTGAAGTAACACAGTGTCAGATTCCAAACTACTGGCCATTCCTCAGATGCATTTTGTTTTGTTCCGAGGGCATTCACAACGATTTATGTCCATATATATATGTACAAGATAGATCTTTAAGAAGGGGAGACAAAAAAAGAAAGAAACAGTCGAACAGAGTGGGAACTTCTCAAAATATATCAGCAGTTTGGAGGATCGTTGGCGGTACCAGATAACTGGCCTTTCAGTCTTTTATTTCTTTGTTTGCAAACGGCACCATTCAAAGTTCCGTCCTGTTTGCACTCAGTCACACCGTGAAAAGGTGGTTAAAACAGCTGATGGCACCCATGGAGAGAGAGTCCAGCACCCAGCTGCTAATGAAGATGAGAGGTAAAGGTGATGAACACAGCTGAGTGCTTGTGAGGTTTCGGTTGAAAGAGCATGAAAGTATCCAACAGTACAGATGGTACCAGTAAGTATTGGCCATACGATTGAGTGATTGTATAAAGCACTAGTATCAAATGCCGGCACCTCCGATGATTAGTCCCAGAGGATGCCCGGCGGTAAAATCCATGTCGTCCAAGTGTGGAAAAGTCCATAGGCAGAAGGGGGGTACCGACCCTCTTCCAAATGTACTACTTTATTCGAGTCCCGATCTGTCCAGCTGCACGTGTATTTTGAGTTAGGGGGGAAGAGAAGGCACGGGGGTGTGTTGTTCAGAGATTCCACCACCGTCACTCGAGCGAATCCAAGAAGTTGGGATTTTTGAAGTACTCGGGCACGTTGTCGTCCAGGCGGGCGATGATCTTGTAGATGGACTTCTTCCAAGATTGTTCAGAGTCTTTGCCCGCCATGAGGGCCTTGAAGAATTCTCGAAGCGTCTGTTCTACCACGTACCGGAAGTTTTCTGGAGCCTGAAAAACATGTTTGAGTACCTCAGTAAACTTTAGAAATGACAAACAAATTACAAAGAAAGGTAGATTAACCATTAACCAACAAGGAAGGTTAGATGTCTTACCATGTAATTATTTATAGAAAAAGACGCGTTACACGAGATTAAGTTCTTGATAAAAGACTTTGTAATTAAAAAAGTAGTACATAACTTTTCAAATGCAAGTAAAAGTGGAAGTAATAGACAAAAATAAACATTTTCATCTTATTGTAAATTTTATTTTAATTTCGATAAACAAAATTCCATTTTATGGTTTATTTTTGATCGTATACTAAGTTCCATACAGGCATCAAAATTTTAAATGTTTAGGGTTTCTATAGATCTTAATCCGGCCTTGATTACAATAGTAATTTTATTTTTAAGGCAACAAATTTGCCTTAGATGATGAACTTACCTCAATGTGATTGTTCCGGTTATAGTGAAGATTTAGGACTCTGAGTAGCTCTGAGTCAGAATTCACCTTCAGATCTTCTGACGTTTTAATGCCTTCACTCATGGCCTGGCGGGCATATTTCTCCATTTGTATGTAGAAAAATTCCCTGTGGGAAAGAAACAGAAAAGATAAACATATAAAAATCTTTCTTGTTGCATGAGATAAGTATTTTACAGATTATTCCTTATGTAGTGCTATACCAGAATTATCAATTAAAAAGACTAAAACTAAATAATACAAGTAGGGATATTATTAAATAATAAAAAAGACTGTCCGGCTGAAAGGTTAATAATGACAACGGACAAAGTACAAGATATAGGCACAAAACGTGCCTCTTTTATTTAATATTAAATCCAGACGTGATAATGAGTTTAATAAACAAGTGTCGGGCGGAAGTTTTGAAATTTAACGACAGTTCCTTCGCGGTCAAACCATCCTTGACCGACAAGATGATTCGCTTCCGCCTGGGAGGGAGTTCCGATCCCCTTAAAAGCTGCTGCGGTTGCAGGGCTTGTAATTACTCATATCACTTTCTCCGAAATTACTTCGAGAGAACACACAACAACAACCGGAGTGCGCGCGTGGGAAGCCCCGAGACAAGATTGCAGAGTTTCGCACTTTCCAGCCATTTGCTTAATTGTATAAACCCGGTGAAGATTAGCCCCCTTTCATTACAGGCTTGTTAGCGCAATTAAGAACTGGGGAGAGAGAGAACATCGCCTTCTTTTCGAACATGCAAGGGGGGGAGGAAGACTTTAACACCATCGACGACTCCCCAGCCACTGCATAACTGAGGTTACGCCCTCTCAGCTGTGTGGCAGAACGGGTAAAAGATTCGCGAGAAGATCGAAAGCAAATTAGTCACCGAGAACTTTCTCTCTCGTGGAGGGAGTGCTTTTCGGGAAGGAATGCATGCGAGTCGGGATAAGGGGGGAGGGTCACAACCCTTCCGAAATTAAGTTGAAATGAAGTCAGCTTCTTTTGTTACTTGTTAAACTATTCCGGAAGAACCCACCCGCCTGTTGTCTGTCGCTCTAAAGTTAAAATTATTAAGGTCTTGGAACAAGAGTTCTTTTGAGATCGCGACGTGCCTTCGTGATTCCATTAGCAAACCTCAGTTTTTTTGTGTCCTTATATCCCAAAAACTTACTAGATGCTACTTTTTCGGCTTACAGTGAAATGTTGTAGAACGGATCAGTGCCCTCTAGTTGTAATTCATGGCATGTAAATGTTTACTGATGATTTACAGAAATATGCACCCTATTCACAAAAACATAGTTGAATACGACACAAATGATAGAAGTTTCCTAAGATCTCACAGGCAACACCAAATCGATTAGGATCGAAAGACAGCAATCCCATAAACAGAGACCTCTGAGAAGAGCTACCACCATCATCAGAGTAAAAAACCTGAGACTTTTCCTCGCACAGTGAAATGTTGCTGATGTGACCAATGCCCACTGATTGTAATTCGTGACATGAACGAGTTCACTGATGATTTACAGAAATATGTACCTTATTCACAAAAACGAAGTTGAATACGATACAAATCACAGTAAGAAAATAATATTGCGCTAAATATTCTCACGACTTGGTCTTAGGAGTGATATTGATGTCTTCTTAAACATCTACACTCATAACTTTTTGGACGAAGTTCTCGAGAGACTACATTTATAGATGTTTAACGGGTAAAGAAATAAAGCTGGAAACGGATAGTATTAACAAAAGATAATTTTACCGTAGCTGGTATTTTATTAAGTGTGTCAGATTTTTAAACAGAAATCCCTGCCTCACTACTGACTAATTTATTATGAAGTAGGTAAGGTTTCAACTTGTTCAGTTAAACCCTTGCATTTTTGAAGCGTGGTAAACCAAGGTAGGCTGATGCACTTTACTCCCTTGGAAGCAATAATGGTGTCACACTGAAGAACATATTATCTCCATTTGGATGATTCTCAAGAGGAGGGAATTTTCCATTGAAATTTACCAACCTCTGAGCGACAGGACTCTTAGACTCATAGATTTAATCTACGTTTACACAGAGAGTTTTTTGGGGGTAGGGGGGATCTTGCCAGTTTTAAATCAGACATACCGGGGTTTCAGCCTCGGAAGCTTATTTTGAGTATCCTCCCGCTAATTATATCTTGATAGCAGCTTCATCATGGATATAGGTGGTTAAAAGGAGGGGGAAAATACGTCTGGTAAGTTTATCCCTGTACGGTTGTCTTACACTTAAAAGTTGTTTTATTTTTACAAAATCATTACTTTCCGATACTAGTTCCAAACCTCCTCATTCTCTCTAGCCTTACCTTCATTCCTTAGTTAAAATCTGTGATTCATCTACTTCCCATTTAACTACTATTTGTCTCATTATGAGTACCATTCACTCTCATTTGCTCTCAGAGACTCTTTTCTCCCTTTGTTCAAACTGTGGACTTTTAGATGTAGTCTACAAGAGGAAATTGACAACAAAAGTTTAGATTCGAGTTTCTACTATTCTGAAGGTATCTGAAAGTTCGGAAAAATGCACTGGTACAGTTTCCTTCTCACAAGCCCTCAGACATAGGGGAGGGCGGAGCGGGTGGACAGAACAGACAGTTCGCGGACTTCGAAACCAAATTGAATAACCCCAGAAAGTGGTGCTTCTCTTTTGCAGCCAAATCTGGAGGGACATTCTGGATATAAAGAGATAGCCACGCGTGGACGCTATACAACGTCCCTCTTCTACAATTAAGAGTTTTAGAAACTGTAATTTGGAGACATTATCAGATTTCGCGCGTTTCTAAAAGTCTGCGCTAAAAGCCCCCCATTCAAAAGAGGCCCACACCACCAAGGAGAAATCGTGAAAAGAGACACTCGCCGGCTGGTCAAAGGACAAAGAACATCTTCAGGACGAGGGAGCCACCTGGTGCGACTTCTCCGCACTTTTCACGAATGTGGTGCGGAGACAATCGAATTAAGGCACAGATAATTCGCAGCTCCGGCGAAAACTTCGTTAGCGGCCCCTCCGAATTCGTTTAAGACGGCGGAGCTTCCTCTCGCCGGGGGAGAGATTTGGCGGAGCGCGCGTCTAATTACCGGTGTCAAAGGTTCCAAAGTAGAACCGATTTCAAAGAGACCTTTTCCCCCTAATTGGACCCGGACCTGCAGGAAAGAACCACAGATGCTGACGGAGGAGGAAAATTTGGGGCTGGAATTTTTCAGGAGAAGGTTTGGAATGATAGTCGGATGTCTTACCTATAAAATCACGCAAGATATACTTCTCTTAAACGAGGTAATTTTTCAGAAGGTTTGGATAGATGGTCATATGTGTCTTACATACAAAATCATGCAAGATATACTTTTCTTAAATGAGAGGATTTTTAGGAGAAGGTTTGGAATGATGGTCAGATGTGTCTTGCCTACAAAATCATGCAAGACATACTTTTCTTAAATGAGAATTTTTCTGGAGAAAGTTTGGAATGATGGTCAGATGTGTCTTGCCTACAAAATCATGCAAGACATACTTTTCTTAAATGAGAATTTTTCTGGAGAAAGTTTGGAATGATGGTCAGATGTGTCTTACCTACAAAATCATGCAAGACATACTTTTCTTAAATGAGAATTTTTCAGGAGAAGGTTTGGAATGATGGTCAGATGTGTCATGCCTACAAAATCATGCAAGATATACTTTTCTTAAACAAGCGAATTTTTCAGGAGAATGTTTAGATTGATGGTCAGATGTGTCTTATCAACAAAATCATGCAAGGCGTACTTTTCTTAAAAGAGAGAATTTTTCAGGAGAAGGTGTGGATTGATGGTCAGATGTGTCTTACTAACAAAATCATGCAAGACATACTTTTCTTATATGAGAGAATTTTTCAGGAGAAGGTTTGGAATGATGGTCAGATGTGTCTTGCCTACAAAATCATGTAAGACGTACTTTTCTTAAATGTGATAAATGGCATAACCTGACTAAGTGATTTAATCCATCACTTTCTTTCAGGAGTTTCAGGATTTTAACATGATATAATAGAGGAAGTACAGTACAATTCCCTTTAGATATGAACTATTTTTCGGGACATCACGAGTTAGAGCGTAGTTCTTCAGCTCTACAATGCGACATTTACTAACTTAATATCCATTTGATTAATGAAAAGTAATTCAGCGAAATAAATCAAATGCGGAAGGACCGTAACTTCAATATATGAGCCATTCTTACTCTTCAGCTATCACCAAGAAGTGCCAATAATATCAAAACATAGCGAGCGGAAGGATGAAACAGCATAAGATAGTAAAAATTGGTATTCAAAAAATTTGAAGGACAAGATTTAGATCCAAGAAGCCTAGGTTGCCGCACACTCAATACAGCACGCACTAAGGTGCTTCTAAGGTGTTAGTGACAGCTAGTACCAGCTTAGGGGATAGAGGTCAACTATTAAGTAAAGAAGTTAAAATCTGATTCACTTTAAAGCGATTTTTACGGCTAATTTCACCAAAGTCGCTTAACGGCTAACCGCGAGAAACCCATGGACGCAATTCTCCGTTTAAACAGAGATTAATCGCAGTTAGCCATTAAACGACTATAGTGAGACCGGTCCTTACTGAAGATACCATAAAGATAGCCTCGTATAACAAAAGATTTGAGACTAGACGAAGTAATAGGAAATCAGTTGTATAAGGAATGTGTGGAAAAATGGTCAAGTTCTTGGGACTGAAAGTGAAGGTCCTATATTGGTCATCACAAGATTATTACCGAAGAATTCCATTTTTCTTTAGGGTATGGAACACAAAGTTTGAAAATACAAAAACAAGTCTGGTTTCAATACTTCACTATATTTTATCTCTTACCTTTAACTCTAACAATAAAACATCCAAGAAGTGGATTTAAAACATCCGGTATTGGTTACTGAAAGTTGTTCTACACTAAAAGAATGTAGATTACGGTATAAGCATTCATAACGTATATCTGGACATTTAAACACCGTTCCAATATCTGCACATAAGTTGGTAGACGACTTGGATCGGAGATTTATCCACCAAATTGGAAAAGGGGAAATAAAAAAGGGAAACATTTAATGTAAGGGTAATTGGAAATTGATGAATTGCTATTGAGTCTTGTCAGCGAATTAAGGTTCAATAACTGACATAACCTTACTTTTTACTATTACTGAAGAAAAATGTTGAGGTATTTCGGCAGTGAGTTAAATAAACCTTTAGGCATGATGTAAATATTTTCAGGATATAGTAGATAAAAAGATATTAAGAAAAAAACAACAACCGTAGAATGCATGACTTCATTTTATACAGACAACGAACGAAACGTTCTCAAATTCTACAAAAAGGATTTTCTACGAACTGTGGTCCATAAAGTCATAGAGTTCCTTCAAAATGCAACATATGTTTAAAAAACATCTTTTTACAGTAAATTGAGTTATAATTTTTAAGAACATCTCCTAACAGCAAGAAAGTCAAAACCTTGAACAGATTGCTTTGCCCCTCTTCCCACATCAAGCCTTATCTGCATAGATTAGGGGGATATCCTCTTGACGGTCTGACGGCTTTCCCATCCGTTCAACTGGACCGTTCGAATTCCAGGCCACCGGACACTCGCCGGCAAAGTGGGGGCACGGTGAAAACGGGGTGTCTAGCCAACCCCCATCACCTTTGGTTCCTTTCTCAGTCGAGAAAACGGGGCAGCATCTCCTTTTCACTCCCCGGAATCGAATTAGGCGGGCAAAAGATGGTCGACCCGTGCTCACAGACGAGATGCAACTTTTCAGAGAGTGTGTGGCGTAACCTAGTTTGCATCAGTCCTCCGAAATCTTCCCGCGTTCTAAAAGGGGGTGGCGGAGAGAGAGAGAGACGGTCGGCGGGAATCTCGACTGCAGCAGTCCTATCTCCCTCCTTCCCCCCCTCAGCCCAACCCCAATAGGATTAATGAGACGTCACAAGTCGGCCGAACGAATGAACTCCGCTAAAGCGAGGTGCTCGGATTCAATTAAAAACCTAGAGAGAGAGAAACGGATATATGATGAGAGGAGAAGGAGCTTTTCGACTAATTTCATCGCTGGAATGGGTCGGGGGGAGGGTCTCTTCAACCCCCCCCTTCCCTGTTCCTTCTAGAGCTACGCTGAAAGTCTGACAGACCTGGCATATGAAATTTCCGAGAGAAGATTTTTGGGGAAGCTGATGATACATGAATTTAGCACTGGGTGACTAATGGTCTCCTCTACCCCACCCCTTTATAATTCTGTACTATTTTTTTTATTCTTAGGGTGAAAACGTGACTAATGCAACTTTATTCTTGAAGAAACTGACAAAGAAATTGAACTGGTCAAAAATAGACCATGAAAAACATTGTCGAGGAGAATTGTACAAGGACAAGGTAAGATTTCCTTATATAAGCTACGCTGAAAGTCTGACAGACCTGGCATATGAAATTTCCGAGAGAAGATTTTTGGGGAAGTTGATGATATATGAATTTAGCACTGGGTGACTAATGGTCTCCTCTACCCCACCCCCTTTTATATAATTCTGTATTTTTTTTTTTAATTCTTAGGGTGAAAACGTGACTAATGCAACTTTATTCTTGAGGAAACTAAGAAATTGAACTGGTCAAAAATAGACCATGAAAAACATTGTCGAGGAGAATTGTACAACAAGGACAAGGTAAGATTTCCTTATATAAGCTACGCTGAAAGTCTGACAGACCTGGCATATGAAATTTCCGAGAGAAGATTTTTGGGGAAGTTGATGATATATGAATTTAGCACTGGGTGACTAATGGTCTCCTCTACCCCACCCCCCTTTATATTTCTGTACTATTTTTTTTTTTTTATTCTTAGGGTAAAAACGTGACTAATGCAACTTTATTCTTGAGGAAACTAAGAAATTGAACTGGTCAAAAATAGACCATGAAAAACATTGTCGAGGAGAATTGTACAACAAGGACAAGGTAAGATTTCCTTATATAAGCTAAGCTGAAAGTCTGACAAACCTGGCATATGAAATTTCCGAGAGAAGATTTTTGGGGAAGCTGGGATACATGAATTTAGAACTGGGTGACTAATGGTCTCCTCTACTCTCTTCCTATATATAATTTTACATTTTTTTAATTTTTAGGGTGAAAACGTGACTAATGCAACTTTATTCTTGAGGAAACTAAGAAAATGAACTGGTCAAAAATAGACCATGAAAAACATTGTCGAGGAGAATTGTACAACAAGGACAAGGTAAGATTTCCTTATATATATTCTGACAAAGGCATATAAATTTCCATAGAAGATTTTTGAGCTAACATGAATTCTTACAATGGTAATAATATAATTCTGTACATTTTTTTAATTGGGTGAAAACTCAACACATTTTAAAACTGACAAGAAATTAAAAGATCCAGAATCATTAGACCTGAAAGACATTGTCGAAAAATTTACACGGACAATAGACTATTTATCAAAGGTCTATAAATATCATATTTGCGATCTTGAAACTAGGAGTACTCATCTTTTGGGGCAACTTTAACAAAATATTCTAAATAATATCAAAGACCATTTATTTGGTCTACTACATAGCTGCTAATCAAGAATTTAGGCTCGTGATACGTAAGAATATTTGGCAAGAGTGGCAACAAGGAAGCTTCATTTTTTGGTTAAACACATCCACTATTATAACTAACGAGCTGAAGCATTAAGCGTTAATACAACATGCATATTATGTATATGTGGTTAAATAACCTACTTTTAAGTGATTAAACAATGAAAATAACACTCATTTCAGCTATTAAAGGTCTATCCATTTCTGAATGGAACATTTTGTCAATTCGTGCTGTTAGTCATTTTCTGGCTGTAATCTAGAACATCGATATTTCTAACACATAGACATATTTGGATAGAGCATATCTTAAATAATATACCATCTATCAATACAACATATTTTAGAACATTTTTTTTAATTGGTCTGTGAAGAAACAAAAGCACATTTTATGAACTGTTAAGAATATTTTAAGAACTGGTAGACAAAAATCAGAACTGAGAGATTAAAACTTTAAACCTCGTAGAACAATCTATTATTTTATGACATCAACAAAGCGTTAGATATTTTACTCCTTGAAAATATCGTCTGCCTATCCTGGGCATTTATCGACGCCGCGCACACATCTATTTAGGGTGAACTTCTAAAGATGATACAAATACATTCAGTCATTAGTTTTCGGACCTCGCGGTTTGGGCAGTTTTGGACTCTCTAAGTGAGACACACACTCGAGTCCTGCCTCCCAAATCCTTAGAAAGCGCGCCCTGCCTTGAGAGGGCATTGAGCCGGGGGGCTCTTATCAGATCAAAACCAAATGCGACCGTTGACCACTTGGGGTTGGGGGTGGGTGGACTTCACTCATAATCTCCCCTAGCTCTTCCGAGAGAGAGAGAGCTTCAAAAGCTCCTCTCTCCCTTTTGCCAGGAAGTCGGTCAGGAGATGGGGCGGAGAGGCGAATGGACACGTTCTGGTAAGACGTGTCTCTCTCAGCCCTTTTGAGGTGATTTCGATATACACGCGCTCGCCGACCGATATCGAACGGTGGAACTGGAAATTTCAACAAATTTGTTGAGAGAAGTGGAGGCTTAGTGTGTTTTCTCTCCCCTGGCTCAAAGTTCCGTTTCATCTTAAGTTGGTGATTTGCGGGCTGGACATGTTAGTGTGGAAGAGTGTCTCGAAATCATTAACGGAATCCTAAACTAACTATAAAAGAAGTAACTTGCTATAAATTAATTTCAATGAATATATCCTCATACGAGCGTTTGTGTAAACACAACATTAAAGTCCAAGTTAAGGTTATAGGCCAGCAGAGGCATACCCTGAGGGGTAGAAAGGGACATATGCATCCCCCAAGATTTTTTCTAGAAACTGAAACAAGAAGGAAGATAAATTTTAAATTTTGTCTTCCTTTTTTCTTTAAATTTAGAAACATTTTTTTAAAAATATTTTTATAACTTGGTAAAAATTATATCAGTTCATGAATAGTTTTACAACGGAGAAATCAGATTGATATAATGCATTTTTTAGTTTTTACATAATAATAATACTAAATTAAAGAAGTCTACTTTTTCAGGGCAATTATAGGTGCCTATATGGGAGAATTTAGGAAGGAGGGTATGAGATAAAAATGTATGCATGTGTTGTATTTGCATATTTAAGTGTTAAATTTAGTTTAAAGAACTGATTTTACAAAATGGGGGGGGGAAGCTCAAGCCCCTTCTGCACTTTCCATATGGGTACCCTTGTTGACAATGACAATATGCACCCCCAAAATTAATTTCTGGATAGGCCCTGACTGAGAAAGTCGATGATGTTAACCGCTTGCCTGGTTATCCCGAGTTATCTCAGACATTTTCTTTTGACGAAATGGTCTTCTAGAATTTCGAGAGGGGACCTGTCCCTCAAATCACTCCCCTTGCCTTCGGTCTTATGTTACTGTGACTGTAAACATAACAGGTCTGGAAATGGCAAGAAAAACACCTTCTTACATACTGTATATCATATTCACTAAAACAACGGGCTGGTATGTTACCTAAAACCTCGACTTGCACAGATGTGAACAAAAACAATTTCTTTCGAAATAAGAACCTAAATCGCACAGCAGAGAGAATATTTTAAAGGCACGTCCGAGACAGGCGAGAGAAAGAGATAGGGAGAGGGGAAAACATACCAGAGAGACATGGTATTTTCAGGTAACGGTTAAGCTTAATGCTGTCAAGTGTAGCACCTTACACCTTACATACTGTATTTCATATTCATTTAGACAGCGGGATGGTATCTTACCTAAAACCTCGAACTGCACAGAAGTGAACAAAATCAAATTCGTTCGAAATAAGAAGATGAGAAGACGTAGTAAATCGGACAGTACAGAGAATATTTTAATGGCACGTCCGAGACAGGCGAGAGAAAGAGATAGGGAGAGGGGAAAACATACCAGAGAGCCTAGAAGTTTCAGAAACAAAGGACCATCCCCTTTCCGCCTTTCCCGGCAAACAACACAGACCACTGGCTCCAAGAGAGTTTCTGTGAAGGTATGCGCGCGCTAATGGAGGGTTGAGTTGTTTCCTAACCGGGTTTCATCCATTTTCAAGAAGCGTTTGTGAAAGGAAAACTTTTCTAAACCATTGATAAACGAACCCATAATCGAGGGGAATATCTCGAGCCTTGTTTGGGAAATTTTCTTATTCCAGGGGTATTTCGAAAAGCGCTCTCCTCTCTCTCTCTCTTACTCTCCGCCGTCTGATGTCCAGGTTCTCCCGCGCGGACGGCTTCAAAGGCCATTTACCCCCTTCCCCCTCCTTCAGCTCCACCCCCCCCCCTGATCGCCGTCCAAAAGAGCGGAGATTACGGTAGCGTCCAGCCTCCCTCACAATGGCCGGTTAGTTTGAGCCGATAAGAGGCTACCACCAACGGAATCCGGCAGTAAATGCCTTTTGAATCAACCTTCTAAGGACCTCGGACAGTTACAGTTAACTGAATATTTCATCCCCGCGTTTAAGACGCTTGAAAGGGAGATTTTCGGCGTAGCTCTTTGCCTAATACTGATTGGGAGGGATCGGGTAAATAAGGAAAATGCGTTTGCGACTGGAATACGGTGCCGAACGTTTCATGATGAGCATTTTAAGGAAACTTAAAGGGTTTTAAACACTTTAAAAAAAACTGTAACGAGTTATTTTTATGGAATTAATTTTCACACATTAAATAAAACCGCACTGAAAATTTCGTTATAGAACGTGAGTTACAATCTCGGAAAAAAAATTCCTGAAAATATTCCGTTATATTAAATACGCTATACATGTTTTTATATTCTAATGCCAAAAATCGAGTAAATAAGGAAAATGCGTTTGCGACTGGAATACGGTGCCGAACGTTTCATGATGAACATTTTAAGGAAACTTAAAGGGTTTTAAACACTTAAAAAAAAAACTGTAACGAATTATTTTTATGGAATTAATTTTCACACATTTAATAAAACCGCACTGAAAATTTCGTTATAGAACGTGAATTACAATCTCGGAAAAAAAAATTCCTGAAAATATTCCGTTATATTAAATACGCTATACATGTTTTTATATTCTAATGCCAAAAAATATTTACTTTAAGAAAAAATTAATTTAAAAAACGTTTTGTAGACTTTACTGCTAGTCAGACTGGTTTGTAGGTAAGGAATCAAGAATGCTATATCATTTTGTATTTTACAGTTTATAATGATAGATAATATAAACAGGGTATCTGCGAAAATAAAATTTTTCAAATCCATGACTTTTCATGACTTTCCCTGATTTAGCAGATCATTTTCCATGACTTTAAAAAGCTTTCGTTAAAGTATATATAAATAAAACTTCTGATGTACATACAAATAAAATATATGCTTTTAGAGAAATTATAGGAATTTTACTATAAAAAAACTATAAACTTACTTTATTAGTGTTAATACACTCACATAAAAATAAATTGTTGCATCTACGTACCTAAGTTTAATCATACAGCAATTTTTCAATCAAAATGTTTCCAATTTGAATTCAGGGTAATTTGGTATTATACAGGTGACCATGAATAATAGCCAAATATAACCGTATAATGTTTATATATAATATCCCTAGAGATAAACTTATATTTTGTGCAAAAATATTAACTAATTTTTATTAAAAAATAATTATTGTATTAATAAAATTTTAATCTACAATTTAAGAAAAAACCAGAATAATATACATTTACCCACCCATTAAGCTTTCTCGCTTTGAGTTTCCTTGGCGAACGAATTTTACTTGGCAATAGGATCAATGAGATAATACATAAATACCAAACTCAGTAACTTCAGCCAAATGACAAGTAAAAATAGAATTAAACAATTCAATGCATTTTTTTAATCGGTAGTTTAGCGGATCCATGACTTTCCATGACTTTTACTCATTTTGCTTGAAAAATCAAGACTTTCCATGACAAAAATAATCCATTGTCAAAATCCATGATTTTCCATGACTTTCCAGGTGCGCGGAAACCATGTATAAAGTAATACAGGGATTAATATATGAAATATTTAAGTACCCCGGCCCACGTAACGTTTGTAATTTCTACTCCGTCCCGTATTCCTGTCGGAGTTATAAACGCCTAGAGGATAGGTAATTGAGCCTTTTCCAGAAAAAAAAGTCCTGCTGAATAGGCCGAAACTTACTGGATTTCACCAAGAAAGTTAGCTGCTCAACAGCTATTCGAAGTCTGGGACAGATAATGTCAGATTAATGAAAAATGAGCGGTTTCAGAAAATTTTCTATCGCGCGCTTTCGTTTTTTTATCCGCTAATCGTTTAATTTCTTATCGCGGATTTTCGTCGTGTTAATCAAACTCTATTTCTGAACGGAACAGGAAAAATACAAAAAAAAAATCGCCAAGAATGTAGCCAAGGCGTAGTAGCTTTTACCCAGGACAATCTTTTGTACTTTTTTTTTCTCCAAAACCTTTCCCAAAAATGAATGGAGTTGTAAAACGAAGTTATATATCCCCCTCCTCCCTTTCCGCGGTCCTAAAGGGGTTGTCGGAGGAAAAGAGTTCTTCATTAACATAACACGGTAATTAACGCCTCTCTGGGGTACCATTTCTAACACGTCTAAACCCCCCCCTCTTGCCTCCATCAGATACTCCTTTTATCCAGTGGCCCCGACCGATAATTGCTTGCGAAAATGGCGGGAATCCCTATCTTACTTAATAAATAAGTTTAGCGGGGGTGCAATTTATGGCGGGGAGGTGTAAATGAATCAAAACCTCTCTCTCGCCCGCCCACCCCCCTCGCGCAACATCCCCAAAAACGGCGAAGAAAACGTGAGGAGGGGTGGTGGCCCGCCTTTCCCCGATCTTCCGGCCTTGTCTTATCTCTCCCCAGATAAGCTGCGAATTATGAGCGAGTTTGTGTTGTAAACAAGCGAAATATTTAAATTTTTAAAGGCGCTTTCCTTCCCCTCCGACCGTTGTCTCTTTCTATGTGTGCGTATTTTTTTTTTCCCACACCAGTCTGAGGCGATAGGCGAGAAAAGCGCCCGTGAAACATCTTCAATGCAGAGTGAGGTTTAATTACCTTTTGTTGCGGGTCCTTTTTGTGTTCTTCTTTTCTGACACCCCCTTCCACCGAATACCCCCGACACCGGACGAGAATCGTTCCTTTTAAAATTTCCGCGGGAGAAGTATAAAAGGTTAATTAGTATCCCAGCAAGAGGAAGAGGGATAGACGAACGGGGATCTCTGAAACTTTGGACGGTCCTTTTCGAATTAATCCCAGACGGGAAAGAACGGTTTGTGAGAGGTGTGAATTTTAATGGCTAACGAAAGATAAAGAAACGAAATATGAGTATCAAATTCCGAAGACTCCTTAAGGAATATGCTGTCATCATACATCCAGTAACTGAATCAATCATGCCGAAGTAAATTTATAGCTGAAATCCCTTATTAAGCCCCGAAAAAATGCGGGGTTTTCAAATCTAAACTCGAGGGCTAAAACCCCAAGTCTCTTTGCTTCCCTCTTTTTAACCCCTAATCTAAACTGACCACTGGGACAACAGTTCACGTCCTCCGGGAAGAGGCCTAACCAATTAAAACTTTCTAGTGCCCTAGCGGTCAATTTATGAAATTCTGAACAAAAAAGAGATATACGCTTTCAGAGACAGATTTTTACTTCAATTTTCCGTGTTAGTTGATCTCTCAGTTTGTCCCGTCCCGATAATGAAGTGGAAACCCGTCCCACCGAAGCTCTGGTGACTTAAACGGTGTTTGGTTTCTGGTCAGGACTGCTAATTACCGTATACTTAGTTTACGACACACGAATATATATATATATATATATATATATATATATATATATATATATATATATATATATATATATATATATATATATATATATATATATATATATATATATATATATATAATATATATATATATATATAAATATATATATATATATATATATATATATATATATATATATATATATATATATATATATATTATATATATATATATATATACATATATATATATACATATATATATATATATATATATATATATATATATATATATATATATATATATATATATATATATATATATATATATATATATATATATATATATATATAAATATATATATATATATATATATATATATATTTATGTATGTATATATATATATATATATATATATATATATATATATATATATATAAGGAAAATTCTCAGGGGTTTTCAAAACTTAAATCAAGGGCTAAAAATTCCCGCTTCATTTTGCATTCCCCTTTTTAACCCTTAACCTAAATTGACCACTGAGGCTACAGTTTACACCCTCAGAGAAAAGGCCTGCCCAATTATAATCCTACATGGCCCTAGCGGACAATTTATGAAATTCTGAACAAAAAAGAGATATACGCTTTCAGAGACAGATTTTTACTTCAATTTTCCGTGTTAGTTGATCTCTCAGTTTGTCCCGTCCCGATAATGAAGTGGAAACCCGTCCCACCGAAGCTCTGGTGACTTAAACGGTGTTTGGTTTCTGGTCAGGACTGCTAATTACCGTATACTTAGTTTACGACTCATATATATATATATATATATATATATATATATATATATATATATATATATATATATATATATACTTATTCTAACTTACATACTTTTATTTAAGAATTTTAAGGCAAATAATAAACTGAACTTCCGAGGGAAAGAAAAAAAAAATCGTTAAAATATTTAACGATATCTGTCTATTCTTTGTAACTGCATTATTTGTTTATTTATTTGTAACACAGTTTTTAATATCGCTTTTTATATCGAAAAGTAACTGTGACGAAAAATATTTATCAAGTTAAAAACATAAAATCTTTTAGAAACAACAGTTTCATTCTATTTAAAACAATATATGTTTGATATAAATTCTACCGACAGCAAATAATCGAAAAATAGAAAACAAACTGTGAATTTTAAGTATAACACTAAAAATTTAAAAAAAAAAAAATCCAAAATAAAAATCTTAAACAGAAAATTTTCTGAATTTTTTCTTACTTTTCACAAATAGTTGCAAAATTCGAAAACACTTCAAAACTTTTCTATCACTTTTTCTTCTCCCCAAAATCAAAGCTGGAATTCTAGAGAAAAACTATTAAATTACCAAGACCATGTTTCCCTGCTTTTATCTTTTTCTAGCTGCTTTAATCTAAGCCCGCGAAAGCCAGAAAAAAAAAGATATTAATTAAGAAAAGTTGCTAACTGAGATAAACGCAGCGATTAGTGTACTGTGTAAAACAACTGACTGTGTAACTTAGAAGCAGAGATTAAGTTTAAGAAGAAAAAAAGGAGAACAGGTGTTTTTCTTTATCTGGTCTGTTCTGCATTAACTTTTTACCGAGAACAAGCAGCATATGTAAGTTGTATAGCCAGCTTTTGTACATCATATCTAAAAATTATCACAAAGTTCCAACAGGAAAAAAAAATAATAATTAAGGAAGTTGATTAAATTAAAAACAATTCGGAAATTTAATTTAACCAAAAGCAAAAACCTAAAATCGTAATTTAGAACAAAACACAACCTTGCAGCCTTATTATAATATTTTTTTTATTAAGTTGAGCTACTTTTAACATCTATATTTAAATTAAATAAAGAATTCAGTCTACTAGATTTTTTCATCATCATACCGAAAATTTAAACTGAAGAGAATAAATTCCCTTTAAAAATGTATTATAATAAATATATTAAACAATGAAATAGATGTAGGCGAGGTAGAAATTTAAAATTCCTTTAAAATGAGTAATACACTGTAAACGTTTTTTAAGAAAACAGCAATAGAAAATTATGAATTCATTTTAAAAAATATGTTTCTATGAAAAACAAAACCTGTTAAATAACGTTTTCCTTATTTTCTTCTTAATTAATTTACTGTATTTCAAAACATAAAAATAACTGACATTCAGTCAAAAACGAAAAAAAAAAAAAAAAAAAAAAAAAAAAAAAAAAAAAAAAATGCCGAACGATGGCCGAATGGTAGAGCGCTGCTCTTCGGAACCGGAGTTCGCGGGTTCGAATCCCGCTGCTGGCATGGATGTTTGTAGCCGTTCGGAATCGGCTTTAAACTGTAGGTCCCGGTCTCATTAGCCCTCGTGTGCAAAACAGTAGACCGTAGCGCTCCCAACCAAACCCAAACCTCAAAAACGAAAATTTTGAGAAATAAAAATGCAAATATTTAGACATAAAAATCTAATATTTTGGCTGTTCATTTCATGCGATAATTTTCTTAAATCTTTTAACTATTTTATTTTTGTTATTTTATTTAATATTTTGCAAATGATCACCATTTTTTGTAATTTTGTAATTCTATTCTATTTCTTTTAATATTTAGCAAACGATTACTATTTTCTGTATTTAAAGATTTCGTTGAAATTTATCTCACGTGTGGCAACGATATTATATTTTATTATCTTTTTTTTACTTTACTTCCAAACGATTAAGATTTACTTTACTTTTGAGATTTTATTTTAAATTGCGTGGAAATTTTATTTCTGTTTCTAAATATTATCTTTTTCTGTTTGGCATCAGAGAGAAAACATTATCACGATGAAAGAAATCAACAAAGTTTTAAATGTCGAACAAAAGGCAATTCATGCATTGATTTATTAATATCTTCTATTTCTTTACATTTTCTGTAAAATCTAAAGAATACTACAATTAAATCGCATTATTATAATTTGAGATTTCTGTTTTCTATTTGAATTATGACATGTCCAAAAGCAAAAGTATTTGGGTAATCAAGTCGATTCTAACACTAAACAAGAAAATTACCAATAGTTAAACAAGAAAAGAACCAGTAGTTATTGCCAATAATATTCTATTGGTAATTTCATTTGAATCTATTCAAAAATCTTAGAATATTGGCCACGAGGAGCTTGATATGGCTATTTTACGGATCTGACAAACTTTAAATAACAAAAAAATCTGAATTCAAACATTTAGACTTATTAAATCGCATTATTATAAGTTCAGAATTTTGTTTTGTATTAAGTTTTATGTTTAAAGCGAAAAATATTAGGGTAATCAAATAGATTCTATCTTCCAACACTAAAGAAAAAATTGCTAATAATTATTTAATTATTTAATTTATTTAAGATTGTTTGTGTTTATCCAAAATCAACCGTTAAAAAACTGTTTCTTAAGTATCTAGAAAGCCAATCAGAAGTTTGCTCAAGACATTATGAAGATTCGAATAAGATGGAACCCAAGAATGCAACTCGCGCATTGAGGCTGAATCCAGAGACTCGTTTCTTCCCAAGATGTCCACCCTCTCTTCAGAGATTAGTCTACGGAAGTGGGCGTGCCCTAAGACGTCCGAAACTCCTTCCAATGAGCGTCGGCGTCTTAAGAAACCGTCGGGCATTCGAGGAGAAGAATCCCTCCTCCGGAAATCGACCATCCAATGACGAGTCTCCAGGGCGGAGCGTCAGCAGAGGAAAAAATCCCGAAGGAAGTCGAAGATGCCCGAAAGGATGCTTGCGTCAGCGTCGGTGGTCCGAGACAATGGCGGATCCTTTCCACACACACACACGTACAAAAAGAATCAAATAAAGAGAGGAGGGATCTGCTATCTCCCAGCTGCAGTTAACGACCGGCGTTACGCTCCAGAGGGTGAAACAGAAAAGGTATCCGGCCGAGCAATGTAGTCTGCAAGCCCTTTCATCTCTTTATTTTTAGTTTGTTTTTTTAATGCACTAATTGTGTTTCGGCTTTCCTCCCACGTTTCGTTTCCTCAGCAACTATAGACTTCCGCAGGCAACACATGTCGCCAAGCGGGGGGAACGTCGCCAAGGCAGGAATTACCTTTCATCATTACCGGTTGCATTTTTTTCCTATCACTCCTCTATTAATTCTCGGAGATGGCATAGGAGAACAAAAAAATAGATGCCAATTTCCTGGGACTTCAAGTTAAGAAGAACATGATAATGTACTTCTTAAGGAAATTCATAAGATTTCTTAATGGCACACGGAAATAAATTTTTGCAACTGGTTTGGAATTGCCAAAATAGGAATTATCATACACAACAAGGAAATTAATCACTTAATGAATTTTACACACGTACATCATACGGGGAAAGTCTTCTTTCTACAACGTGATATGCCCGTATGAGGTGGGGACATCTAATATTCAAAGATTTTAAAGTTTACTAATTATCCCGCCTAATTTACTCTTTTATTTTTCTTCCTAGCTGGTTACTGATTCGTAGAACATTGAATTTGAGGCAAGTAAACGATTTCCTTTTTACACGTTTAACCCATAAATGCAATGTTCTTAATTTTGATAACAAAAAATAATAAACATTTAAGAGACCAGCTTTTTAAAAATCTTTAAAATAATACGAAAATACGGAATTCTACAACGAAATGGTCTTGATACCACCGAGCTGGGAATTTGAGGCAAATAAATGACTTATTCTTTTATACAAATTTAGTCCATAGATGCAATTTTCTTTACTCTGACCACAAAAAATTAACATTTTTAGAGACCAGCTTATTGAAAATTTTTGAGTTGTTAATCAGTAAATCAGTACAAAATTCCACAATCAGGAGTTCTCGATACCACCGATTTAAAAATTTGAAGCAAGTAAATATATTTTTTCGCATATTTAATCCATAAATGCAATTTTTTTAATTTGACAACAAAAATAGCCATTTTAGTGACCGGGTTTTTTAAATTCTTTGAACTTTGAACTACTAATCGTTGCTAAAATACGAAATTCCATAACGAAATGGCTTCGATGCCACCGTATTATAAATTTGAAGCATGCAAATGATTTTTTTTCTTTCATATTTAGTTCTTAAATTATTTTTTTTTTAATTTTGTGAAAAAAAAACAGACATTTTAGAGACCGGCTCTTTTAAAGATTCTTTAAACTGCTAAGCCTTGCTAATATACGAGATTACGAAGAAAAATGTATTTCGTTGCCACCAAGTTATTGAAATGAGTAAATAAATAAAAAAAAAAATCACATTGCCACACTTTTCACACAAAAGAAATTTCAACAAACTTTTAATTATTTCAGAAAAATGGTAATCGTTTGCAGTCGAGCAGCGAACACAGTACGAAATATATTTTAAGATTTACGGAATGCCCACGGAAAATGAGCAGCTCCGAATCGTCAGCAATAATTTACTCTCGTCTGCTGGAGGCAGTAAAAGTGCAACTTTAATCGTGTTTACAGATGCAAGACACTTTTCTCCAATAATTGGGGAACTCGATTTTTGAATTGCTTGTTAAGCACACGGACGAAGGTATTTTACAGAGCTAAGCAGAAATTTTCGCCACGTAAAAATTATTGCCAGGAATTTTCCCGAATAATGGCGAAATTTAAGGAAAAAAGTTTCAAACTTTGGTCGTGGTAATTTTCTTTCTTTTCTGTAGGTTGCTAGAAAATTTTCTTTAAATCATACTTGATAAGCTAATGAGAATTAAATTAAACTAGATTTGATGTCACATTTATATAAGTAAGACGAATTTGAAGTTGGTAAGAAAAGTCAGTTGCGTTTGTTATCTATAAATTTAATTTAATTGGCTTTTTAATAAACTTAGTCTGATATCTCAAGACAATTATAATTACACACGTTTGAAATCAAATAATAATTACTGCAAAATTTAATATTTTGCAAATGATTACTATTTTCTGTATTTTTGAGATTTTGTCGAAATTTATTTGAACTTGTGAAAACGATATTACATCTTATCATTTTTTTTCTTTTCTTTTTGCTCTACTGCCACACGACTAGTATTTACTGCAATTTTAGATTTGTTAGGATTTTATTTTAGAGTGTGTCGAAATTTTATTTTTGCTTCTAAATATTATTTTCTTTTGTTTAGCAACTGCCAAAGAGTAAAATTTTCCACTTAATTTACTGCCACACATGACTAGGATTTACTGCAATTTTAGATTTGTCGGGATTTTATTTTAAAGTGTGACGAAATTTTATTTTTGTTTTTAAATATTACTTTCTTTTGTTTGGCAACTTCCAAAGAGAAAAAAAAATCCATTTACTTTACTGCCACAACCGACTAGGATTTACTGCAATTATAGATTTGTCAGGATTTTATTTTACAGTACGTCGAAATTTTATTTTTGCTTCTTAATTTTATTTTCATTTTTATTCTTATTTATTATTATTATTATTTGTTTAGCAACTGTCAAAGAGAAAAAGTCCCACTTCCTTTACTGTCCCACACGACTAAAATTTACTACAATTTTAGATTTTTCGGAATTTTATTTTTGAGTGTGTCGAAATTTTATTTTTGCTTCTATTTTCTTTTGTTTGGCAACTGCCAAAGAGAAAAAAAATTCCCACGGTGAAAGAATTAAATGCCGACCATATTAAAAAACGATTTATGCAATGTTTTTTTTTATCTTTTTTTTCTCGATGAACTGTAATAAGCCTAAAAAATGCCGATAAGAATAAGAACAGAAGAATAAGAATAAGAATATAGAAGAATAAAAATAATGCCGATAAGAATAAGCCAGTTTTAAGAATAATCGTTCCTAAAGGTCCTTTGCTGTCAAAATGACCGATCCGGTCGCTGTATTTTTAAGATGAACTTCTGAAAGTTCAAGAAACCAACATTTCATTCTGAAATTGTCGCCAGAGTAATAACCTTCTTTCCTTAACTGTACCCTCCTTAAACGCCGTAACCGAATTCTGCGAGCTGCAAATACGCACCCCAGCTCTGTCATTAATTTCCACCACGATAAGGGACGAATTAATATTTAGCGAAGCAAATACAAGCAACACTACAAAAGATACCACTCCCTTCTAGCAGGAACCATTAAAGAATTCGGGTGCTGTTAATCATCCCGGTTAAAAACTTTTCGCACCGATTTGGTAACCAAACCAAGTGCAAACAGACGCGGAAAGTCCCTCTCCGCTCCATTTGAACGATCGCTCTCTGTGGAATCGGACCTTCTTCCCACACCCCCCGACCGCCTAATCTTCCAGAAATTCCTTGCTTGCTACACCATTTAAATGATTCCTGGGGTACACTCGCATTGTTTTCTCCGAGACAAATGAAACCCGATAAGTCGACCAGATATCACCCGTGCACACCCCCTCCCCTCGACGCAACCCCAATTCGTCGACGACTCCTTCTCCCGTAAAATGCGCCCAAGGAGGCTTGCGATAAAGGCGGTTAACAGGTGAAAAATTGCGAAGACGGAGCGAGGCCCAGACGATAAAATTCCACGCCTGGTAGCAGAAGGAATTGGGTGACAGATAACGTAGGGCGAATGTGTACAGGGGTTGTAGGAGGAAAAACGAAATAGATCCCCTCAACTCGACCTCATCGCGAACGATAAGACTTTTCGGCGCCGTCCGGGAGGACTTGTTATTCCTGCAGAAGATCCGAAAAACCAACATTTGAGCTGCGTCGCACGCCAGCTTGTTATAGTTTGGGACGAACTGAATAGAAGCGTAATTAATTCTCCCAGATAAGGTAGACCAGATAGAATTCGGTGCTGTTAATTTAGAAACTTGAACGAGTTTGGTGAAGCCAAATAGCCAAGTGCACAAGACGGGATCAGTCTCGTTAGCTCCATTTGAACGATCGCTCGAGGCTGCTCACACCAAGAGAATCTTCGATTCTTGCTTGTTACCGAAGTTTTCCCATTACCCGATGTAACAGAGAAAAATATCCGCAAGTGCAACCTCCCTCGACGAAAATAGGGACACCGTAAATGCGAAGGAGGCTTGCGAAGCGTCAGGTGAATTGCGAAGACGGACCGCCCAGAGTGCTTAAAATTAGACGGAGCAGAAGGAATTGGGCACCAGGATATAGCGTAAGGGTTGGTGACAGATAAGGGGAGGAAACGAGGAGATCCCCTCAACTCGACCTCATCGCGAACGATAAGACTTTTCGGCGCCGTCCGGGAGGACTTGTTATTCCTGCAGAAGATCTAGAAAATTGGGAGTGTGGTAGGCTGATGGATGGTGTAGAAGGGGGATTATTTTTATAACTCTAGATTAACATAGTTTTCTCGATATCATGAAGCAAATGAGGGGGCGGTGGGAGATTTTTAATCATTGAGATAAACATAAGTTTAAGGTGGCTTTATTATCTAGGAAAAGTTGAAAATGGTTTGGTAAACTGTGGAATTAGAAGCTACTACTTCATCTGGTGATGACACAGTTACCAATTAACTTACTACGGGAACAAACGATAATTTCATTTTTTTTGTCTTTAACGATTCTGTTTTATCTACTTACTGCATAATATCAAATTCCTAATTTGACATCCTGTGTGACATCGAATGACTCTACAGAGTATCTGACATCTTGATATATGCAACATATTAGTACTAAATCACCTTGTCTCAACAATTACGAGTTGTTGCTGTTTAGCTATTTGATCTAGATTCAACATTAGAACATTCAGTCCATGATCATGTGACCGTAAATAATACGACTTTTGCTTGGCTAAAGATCGAGGTCCAAAAGCGATGTTTTCAAACCTTAAACGACCACAAAACCTCAAGAGAAACTGAAGCAAACATTTTGAATTCCTCATTTGACATCCTGTGACATGCCGAATGACCATAAAGGGTCAAATGAGAAAAAGCTGTGATGTATTTATATCTATATATATATATATATATATATATATATATATATATATATATATTACAATTACATTTCAAATTGTCATTTCCGAGCAACCATTACTAATCTCTGTAGCTCAATGGTCAAGAATGAAACATTAGATTATATTCAGTTCATGACTATTTCGTTATGAGGCGAAAAGATACTGCTTTTGTTTGGTTAGAGAACGAGGTTTATTCAAGGTTCAAACACAATGCATCGTTTTTGGACCTCGAATAAGGCATCGATTTTAAACATCGATAAAACCTCAGGCAAAACTGAAATAAACACATCAGACTCCCCTTTGATATCTTGTTATACGTTGAAAAACCTTACAGATTATCATATGATACAAAGATGTGAGCCGAGATATAACAATTACGATGCAAGTTATAGTTTATGGGCAACTATTACAATTCTTTGTTTCTGCTTATGGTCAAGATGAGACATTAGATTAGATTCAGTTCTACGATCATCGAGGGAAAAAGAAATGGATTTTGTTTGGTCCAAAGACCCAAGGCATCGATTTGAAACATCAAGAAGACCTCCGGAAAAACTGAAATAAACACATCAGACTCCCATTTGATATCTTGTTATACGTTGAAAAACCTTACAGATTATCATATGATACAAAGATGGGAGCCGAGATATAAGAATTACGATGAAAGTTATAGTTTCCGGACAACTATTACAATTCTTTGTTTCTGCTTATGGTCAAGAAGAGACATTTGATTAGATTCAGTTCAAGGATCATCGAAGGAAAAAGGAATGGATTTTCTTTGGTCCAAAGACCCAAGGTATCGCTTCTAGATGTCGAACAAGGCATCGATTTGAAACATCAAGAAGACCTCCGGAAAAACTGAAATAAACACATCAGACTCCCATTTGATATCTTGTTATACGATGAAAAACCCTACGGAAGTCAGCCGAGATATAACTATTACGATGCAAGTTATAGTTTCTGGGCAACTATTACAATTCTTTGTTTCTGCTTATGGTCAAGATGAGACATTAGATTAGATTCAGTTCTACGATCATCGAAAGAAAAAGAAATGGATTTTGTTTGGTTCAAATGTCTAAGACATCGCTTCTGGATGTCGAAACATAATCTCAATTTGAAACACAAACTGGAAAACAAACAATGGGTGGCATAAACAAGAATAGAAGGACTCACCTGAAGTTGGAGAACCACTTTACGAGCTGGGCCGTGTTGTTCTTGTTGAACCGGATGTCTGGGAAGTACATCTTGAGCACCGCCGAACTGGGGTAGCGGGCGTAGAAGAACATGAGCTTCGCCTTCCGGAGGTGCATCGGCGTCAGTGTGGTGGTGTGCATCAGGTCTGTCAAGGAATCAGTCTCAAACACAAACAGAAAGAGAGAGATAGACAAATAGATAGAAGACACATTGAGGCATCGCACACGCTGGGGAGGATAGGGCATGCCGGGAAATGCATGCAGCAAGAGGAGAAGAGAAATACATTTTGATAGATATAGCACCAAAGAAATCTCACTAAAGTCGTTTAACAGCTAACCACGATTAACATATGGCGCTAACCAATGGTGAAACGCTATGCTCTGTTTAAACGGAGATTAATCGCGATTAACCGTTAAAAGACTTTGGTGAGATCGGCCTTAAGACATTTCTTTCCGATTAGGAATTAGTTTAATTTCGTTACAAGGTCAGCAGGTATGTGTTTAATATACAATATGTATTAATACAATATGTATATATACAATATGTATTAAATTGAATAAATGTTTTATACATAATTACATATGTGTAATATTATGTGATATGAATGTATGCATATATATGCATATAAATACGTGTATGTATGTACAATATATATGAATGTATACAAATGTGAATTTATGTGCGTACATACATATTGGTAATAAAAAGAACGTTTAGAGAGATTATAATTTATAAAATATAACAATATTCAATATTAAAAGTATTTGTGCTAATGTGTATAGATAAATAATTAAAAGAATAGCTTAGCTTGCTGTCTATTGAACAAATACTTTTGGTACACATGTATATATTTAGATTATATTTTCTAATTTTATATAATGTAATCAATATCAATACTCAGGTGACTGTATGTATATATATATATATATATATATATATATATATATATATATATATATATATATATATATATATATATATATATATATATATATATATGCGTGTGTGTCAGGTTTGGAATTTTAAAGTACAAAATTAAAGCATCAATTAAATAAAAACAGAGCGAACACTTTCTGAAAAGTACGAATATGGGGGTAAAATTACACTATTTAAGGGCAGAGCGAGCCAATTTCCAAGAAAGAGCAGTTAAGTACTGCTGTCGAGTTAAGTCTCTTGTTTGAAAACAAAATGGCTAATGTGGCATATGACAAGGAAGTAATTTAGTTCATCTTTTTTAACAGGGCACCTTGTAATCAAAGGGAAAAAATATGCAGAGGCAATAAAATGTTTTACTTTTTTCTTCTTACACCAGTTTTAAAAGCTTAATTAATTCTTTTTATGTTTCGATGGTAATTACAAAGGTAATATAAAGTATTATATATTGAGGTATATCAGAGTTATATCAATGCATTATCAATGCTATATCAAAGAACGCTATATCAATGCTATATCAAAGAACACTATATCAATGCATTAAAAGCAGAACTAAATAATTAAATCATTTAAGAAAAAAGATTTAGACTCAAATATTATAAGTTATTGAGTAAAATCATTTTTATTTTTCTATCAAATTGCTTACTTTCGGGTCAATCAGATATTTTTTAAAGAATATCAATTAGAGCGAGTTCAAATAATTAAATAAAAATGTGTTATAGTTTGTAATTGGATATTGCAACACTGATTATTTTACTTTATATGAACAAAAGACCTTGAATCTCAGTTTGTAAAATATTCCACTTTTAACTGCGTTTTTATAACAATCATAAATAATCAATGGGCACATAAAATATATAAGACACTAAAATGTATAACGAAAAAAAGTTTGATTTAAATATAATTAAGTATTGGCGCAAAAGGATTTTTTTCCCTCTTCTTTTTATAATTTTTTCTCTACTGCGTTGACGTGACCACATTAAGTTATCTGTCGCCATTTTCTTTAATTCCAGAAATCTTCAAACACATCGTAATACCTGATAACTAGACTCCTGTTAACTTTCTATGACAGATTAAAATCGTGGGCTGTCTGTTATTAATGAGAAGAGCATTTTTGGTAAGCAACGAAAGATATATTTCTGTCGCTGAGAAGTGAAGAGAGAATACACACACACACACACACACACACACACACATATATATATATACACACACATATATATATTTAGGATAATAGGCAAAAATGTCACTCCGAAGTGTCGTGCATATCCCATGATTATTATCATCATGAATTGTGGTTGTTATTTACGATGTTATTGCTACGATTACAAATTATTATTATCATCATATCAAACGTTACACCTTGTCGCATTATTTTTGTCAAACACAAACTTTCAACTCAACTCTCAAACGATTATTCTATAAGGCGAAACAGAACCAACAAACAGCCCAATATAATATGACAGGAAGGAGGGGGTGGGGTGAAAGTAAATCTAGAACGAGAATAAATATAAATCGCAGTGGCACGTGGGGGAAAAAATTATTCCAGCATAATCATTTCCAAGCAGGAAATTCCGCTTAGCAGACGATTTTCCAAGTAACGGTTCAGGAAAAGAAAACTTAAACGATCCGGTAACAGACGATAAAAAAAATAGATATATATCGTCTGAGAAAGGCTTCACTTACGAGGTTTTGGTGGTTTTGTAGCCTGTAAAGGACACGGCGAAAGCGGCTTAAGAATGTTTGACGAACATTTGTGGGAACAGAGATTCTATGTTGGAAAGGAAAAAAGGAAAAAAAAAAGGAGGAGGGGGAAGCAAAAATCCTGTTAAGTCCCCGCGACATTTTCTAATTAGATTGATTTCCATAGAAATAGATCTGCATTAGCAAGGATTCCACTGATGGGTGAATAGTTCGTAGGAGGGAGGGATCAAGAGGTCATTTGAGCTATATATATATGTATTTGTATTTTTAGGGGATCGGAATTCTTTTTTTTTTTTTACTATTACCTTTTCATTGGGTTGTTTATCTTCATATCTTTTAATGCTATATTTCGGGAAGGGAATCCGAATTAGACTTTTATTTTAGCTAACAGAGGAATTTTGTCAGTTACTTCACACATATTATTTCTCCTAATTGTCTACTGCTATGACGTCACCACTTTAAGTCATCTTGCCCCACTTTCTTTAACTCCAGAGATTGCCAGACATATCGTGATACCTGAATATTTGAGAAATAGTTATACTTCCTGGATTTCTGTCAGATCATTTGTATGGAATTTCGAACACCGATTCATCTAAAAACATTTTTATTGCCTGGAGTTAAGCCTTTCAATATCCCATTTTTCATTCGCTCCGTTTAATTTTTTTTTTCCTACCACGTTAAGTAATTCTGTCGCCATTTTCAATTCCAAAAATCGACAAACACATCGTGATACCTGAATATATTAGAAATAGTTTCTGAATTTCTGTGCAATCGTTTATATGGAATTCCGAAGTGACAAATCGTGACACAATAAGTCATACGTCGCCATTTTCTTTAAATC
>CM063507.1:98067273-98077273 GCA_032207245.1 Pardosa pseudoannulata | reverse complement strand
TTTTTTTAATCGGAAATTTGTAATAGATAACAATCCAGATGTTTTAAGCTTTTAAAAACTTTTTTCAGGCATATTTAAAATAAAAATGACAACTATCGTTTTCAACCATAAACATTGACCTGTACAAACAGACAGAGGGGGAAAAAAAACAGTAATCGAAAGGCAGCTATAAACGCGTTCTGTAAGTAAACTTAGAAATGAAAGAAAAGAGAATTTGGAACGAAATTTTTTAAACGGGTTATTTTAACATTGCATGATTAGGGGGTGGAAATGGGTACCGAAAATATAAACTTCTTAAGCGATGACTTCTTAAACAGATTTTACTGTATATACAGGCTTGCAGCTGCTGAGGTACTTTCAAACAGGTGAAAGAAGTGACAAATAATACAGAATAAGTGACTAAAAAGTGACTAAACACTGAAAAAAAAAACCGATTTTTTTCTCCTCTTGATTACAGATGCTATTATTAAGATTTTTCTATTTATTTTAACTCTAAGTCGAATGATTCATGAAAGACATGATTTTATCATCAAATACAAAAAAGGTTAAAAACCTTGTTGAACACAGCTCAACATTGTTTTTTATTCAAGAAAATCTATAAATTAGATTTGAATACATACAATACATTAATTTTATAATCGCAATTTTCTGCATATATTAATGATGTTTTGAAATATGTACATTGCTAGATTAGAGTATCTAAAGAAAAATTGTGAAGAAAAAGAAAAAGAGAAATGTGTGCTTTGACCTAAGTTACTTTAATGTATTAAATGTACATTTCAGTACAAATGTACATTTCGAACTTCTTTACGACTTTTAAAAACACTAAATTCTGGAAACCATACGACTAATTACATTTGAATAAGAAAATAAGATTAAAGCATCCCATTTTTTGTTCTTTTATTCAAATATTTTGTTATTAATTTAGATTTTCTTTTTTCAACAACGGACTTTTGCTGAGATACCATGAAAAAAGTATTGTTTACATAAAAAAGTGACTAAAAGTGATCAATTGTAAAAAAAAACTGACTAAAGATGAGAAAAAGGACGGAATTGCAAGCCTGTATATATGATAAGGACTGTGTAATTCAATGTTAAGAATACAATAAAATAATAATTTAATAAAATCATTATTTAAGATTTATCACATTTTCTAGTTAGGTTTTGATTTAAAGATCTTAAGTCAATATATTAGGCACATTTTTCACGTTAAGTATTCAGTTAAAAATAGAATAGTGAAATTAAAGATTCAAAGTATTGTTTTTTAACACGTTTTCCCATTATTCTAATTTTATACGTAAGCGGTATCATAACTTAACGATACAAAATTAAAAATAAATATAAATATTATTTATGCAGATTTAAAAACATTCTGAAAACACATATACGTAAGGAACAGTTTTCTATTTTTGTTGTATTTTTTAAGTGTTATATATATATATAACAAGAATTATTTAATTACATGTTAACAGAGCAGTTAAAAATGGAATAATTGAAAACTAATATTTAAGGATTAATTATATATTTTCATACCAGGAATTCATTAGAGTTGGATTATTTTAAAAATCGAGATATAAGGTCTTATTTCTTAAGCCACATTTTGTCGTTTTTATAACTATATAACCTCAGTAGTTTAGTCATCTATTATTTCATAATATAAATATAATTTTATAATACACTCTTAAATATATATATATATAATTACTCATGAAAAATTTTAAAAAGGATGAAAACACACAACACATATACAAATACTAGGTCTATTCACCTAAGGGAGAGGGGGAAAGCAAGTAAAGCAATACAGGTAATGGGGGTTATAATGCAAGCCAAAAAACATTCCAAACCAAAACAACACTGAACTGATTAAGCAATCTTACGTGGAAAGGATATGAGATTCATTCCGGAGTCGTACGCTGCCGGGCTGTCCCCAGCGTCTGAAATGTCCCCGTTGTCGTTCGACTGCTGCTTGAGGTGGGATAGGTGTAGAGAGTCCGGAGATCCCCTCTGATGGTGTCCGTGGAAGGGGAGCATGGGGTGCAAGGAGCCGAGCTGCAGGGGCGGCCCGTCGTCGTCCTGAGGTGGGGGCTCCATGGGCGGCGCCCCAAAGTGCTGAGATAGTCTCTCGTACGGGAAGCCGTGGAACAGCTCGGACTGGTTGAGACTCGGGTTAGGGATGGCGACTGTCGTCGGAAGACTGACCGGCACCAGGGGCGGCGGGGGGTGGTGGTAGACGGGCGGCAAGGGGTCCAGCATGCTGGAGTACTTAGGGCTGACGTCGTCACGCAGGCCGCACAGGGGTCCGCCGCCCTGTCTCTGGTGGAGTCGCGTGTCGGTGACCTTGTGGCGCTTCTTCTTCGGAGTGACCACCAGGGACATTGCCTCCGTTTGCTCGGGGGCGTCCTGGGGGGTGGGCGTCGAATGGGCGGGAGACGAGTATGACTGGTGGGGCATCTGGGGCGGTGAGCCGTACAGGAAGGCTGCAGTGGCTGCTGCCACGCTCGTTGGGGGTTTCAAGGGGAAGAAGAAGGAGGGCTTGGGGGTCGTCCCGATGTCCGGGGGATAAGGACTGGTCCGGAGTCCACACAGACCCCCGTGCCCGTTCACTCGAGTACCACGATCAATCACTTTGCCGCCGGTTCGTGGCGACTTTCTGTCCAGCATCTGGGACAACAGTGTAGGGTCCTTTGGGGGGTCAGAGGAGTCCTGGGGTGATACTTTGGCCAGGGCGGCCTTGCGCTGCACACACCTTGACACCACAGCGTCCACCACCTGCGAGAGAGAGGTGGACAGTTCGGCTTTTAGAGATTCCGCGAGCCACTCGTAATCCAAGTTGGGGCACTGAGATGGCACGGGCACGATACACGACTGCCTCAGTTCTTGAAGGTCCGACTTGGGGGCCATGCCGTCCTTGCCGTCGTCGATCACCAGGCGACGCTGCTCGTCGTACAGGCTGGTGTTATCATAGTCCACGAACGAGGAGGACTTGTTCGTCCTCATGGAATTGCCGTCCGGTTTGCCGTGGTCCATGATCCGCGGCTTCATGTCCTCGCAGTCGGACAGATCCTCTGCACTCCTCGGCCGGTCGTTGTTAGCGTGGTGGGTAGTGGCCGCATTTGAATTGATCCTGGTGATGTCGTCGTCCGTGCTATCACCCACTACCATCTCCATGTACTGTTGCTGCAGCGCCACCAGCTGCTGCTGCACTTGTCTAATCTGCTGCTTGAATGAGAACAGGTCGGAGCTGCTGTTGTTGTTGCCGTTTCCGATGTTTCGGCGTTTGGCGACGGGGCTGCCCCCGTTATCGCTAAAATCATCGTCCTCTTCGTATATCTCCGAGTCGCCGTTCATGGCGTTCGTCTTTGAGGAAGAGGTCGTCTCGTGTTGCTGGGGTTGGTACAGCTTTCTTTTCTTGCATCCGTTAACGGGCGGCTGGGGCTCTCCGGCACCCGGGGCGGAACCGCTGTTTCTCGTGGGCCCCTGAAGCATGTTGTTTACTATGGTCTCTACTCGGGCCCTCTTCACCTCGGCCGCAGACGAGGGGGGCGCGGGGGCTGAGTTGGCAGAGGAAGGAGGCTGATCCTGCCACAGCGTCTCGAGCGGAGGGCTGTTGCTGGCGCGGGACGATCCCGGGCTCGCCGCCACTGCTGCTCCTGCTGTTCCTGACGAGCCGACTGCCGCCGACATTCTGATGCTGGCCTTGCTCTCGTTCGAGTCTTCGTCGTGCCTGACGGGGCTCTTCGGAGCGTGACCGCCGGAAGCGGCCGCCCTCCCCTGCTGCAGAATGTCGCGCAGCAAATGGCTGTTTGAGCTCTCCGCGCTGCTGCACCTCTCGGGGCTCTCGAGACCCCTCCCGAACACGAGGTCGCCCCCGTTCATGTACATCCGTGAACCTCCGTTGCCACCGCCGTCCAGCATCAGGTCCTCCTTGGAGCGGAGGCCCGAGCCGATGATGTCGCAGAGCATTTTACTGGCGAAGCCGTTGTTGCTGAACCCCGCGGGTCGAGAACTGAAGTTGGGGATGCTGGCGTAACTGTTCCGAGGCTCCCCCGCATCCACGCGCTGACGGACCCTTTTCGTCTTGGCGGCAGACGATTTCCCTTTGCCGTCCTCCTCCCTCAGCGAGAGATCCAAATCCTCTTCGGATGACATCATCGCGGTCGACGCTGATTGGACGAGGGAATCGCTTTTCCCCCCCTTCCTGCTTTGTCCGCTGACGGGGGAGTGTGTTTTCTCCACTGCCTTTGTTCCGGTTCTCTCTCTCGCTCGCTTTTTCTTTTCTTTTTTATTTATTCGAAGCTTTTACTTTTTTTTTCCTCCTGTCTCCCTTCTTTTTCCCTCTGCGTGAGTGTGTTGCTGCCTTCCTAGGGTCCCGGCCAACTCATGGCCTCCCTTGTGTCATACGTGCACCGTTAGAGGTTGTCTGAACCTGTGAGGAATAAAAAAAAAAGAATAAAAGATTAACAGACGATTTTTAGAAAGGTTGGATCATGACACAGAAGTAGTACAACTGAAATGAAATAATAACAATCGATAGAATCAGCATTTGCGTATTCAACGTTATTTGTATACAGCATTATATTTCATGCCTTTGTTTGATATCTTAGTTTAGATTTGCTACAGAAACAAAATGGCATCCATATTATAATGCTCTGTACATTATGCATCGTTTGGTATTTCTTAAAAATATACTCGTATTGTAAATATAATTAATGCTAGAAAATTTATAAAGTTTAATTCTTAATTCTTCTTAGGTAAATACAAGGTAATAAACATCAATAGTGCATTATTACAACTGTGTATTATTACAAAAACAATCTTTTTCATTTTGTAGCTTCTCTTTCTACAACTTTATCTTTGTTTTACTTCCATATATAACTACACAGTTAAAAATATAATACTTCATCAAATTGTTTGTGAGTTTATTGTAGTAATAGAACAATAATATCTGACACTTTTAATCGTGCTACTTTCTTTTGAATCTGATTAAAAAATGAGACATTTCTTTTTTATTTTGTGGCTTCTCATTTTACAACTTTGTCTTATTTCAATATTACTCAGTTAAAAATATATTATTTCGTTAAATTATTTAGGAGTTCAATGTGGCAATAGAGAAATTGACACTTTTAAAATCTTGCTAATTGAATCTGGCCTGATTAGAAAATGAATGTTTTTCTTTAATCCAAATGATGCAATACGGTTGAAGTTACTGAAAGAATGTCACTGAACTATAGTCAGATTGAGAAAATACATATAAAAATGACTTACTAGCTTTAAATTTGTATTTTTCAAGACCTTAAAATAATATTTTTGATCTTTAACTAGATTAAGAATATTGAAAAAATATTTTTTTTAAAAACAATAAACACAATATTATTTGAGCTTTTAAATTAATGTTATTTTACTATGGCCTAAATCGGTATAAATATTTGCTTACTTTTTGCTATATTTAGTAAAGATAAAGATAAAAGCCAGCGAATTATTTTATGAAGATTATAAAAGAGAAATTATTGGTGAATTTTAAAAGGTGGGTGATAGTTTTTGTGGTGAAATCAAATATTTCTTATTTTGCTTACTTTTTGTTATATTTAGTAAAGATAAAAATAAAAGCGAGAGAATTATTTTAGAAACCAAAGATTACAAAAGAGAAATTATTATTGAAAATTAAAAGGTGGGTGATAATTATTGGGGTTAAATCAAATATTTTAAGTGCACATACAAAAAAGAATTTAGTTTTTTTTAACATCAAATGTATAATATTTTTTAGCAATATGTAATATTTTTACTTGTTTTTTTCTTTAAATGATAACAAAGTTTTCAATATCAAATAAATAGATTTAACACTAAATTTACGGACCGAGTCAATTTGACTCATTAAAAATATAAAACTTTAATACCACTTTTCAAAAACATACGTTGGTTTTTAGTTAAGTACTAAAATATATGTAAACTTTCATTCCTCTTCCCCGCAAACCCCTTCATTTAGCATTATCAAATGGGGTATACCTATTTTCACGGTTGTGAGCTAAATTGACTCATAGAATGGTTTAACAGTTAATCGCATAACATGAAATTTATTGGTTGACTCAAGTAAAAATTTCACGAAAAGATTTTATTTTCCGATTGGCTGAAGAGCTAAGAAGTAAATATAGAGAAGAAGTCGAGAACACTTCCATTCCAATGACAGAAATTCATGCTACTGACGCACGGAAGAATTGTCAAGTTCAACAATCATGCAAAAGAAGCAGAGGTATAAACCATTGTGCTAAATGGAATACTTCATAGCTTATATAATTAAAAAGTGCATAACGATTAAGTTACTTTGAAGAAATTAAATAGAGTAAAACAGAAAACAACTGAAGGAGAATTGATTGAAGTAAGGAAGTGAAGAAAAGAAGCAAGGTTTAATATCTATATCTCATTCTGACGGTTTGTCCGTTGAATCTTTAAACTTCACAGCTTTTATAATTAAAAAATGCATAATGATAAAGTTACTTTGAAGAAATTAAATAGAGTAAAAAAGAAAACAACTGAAGGAGGAATTGACTGAAGTAAGGAAGTGAAGAAAAGAAACAAGGTTAAATATCTATATCTCATTCTGACGGTTTACCCGTTGAATCTTTAAACTTCATAGCTTTTATAATTAAAAAGTACATAACGATAAAGTTACTTTGAAGAAATTAAATAGAGTAAAAAAGAAAACAACTGAAGGAGGAATTGATTGAAGTAAGGAAGTGAAGAAAAGAAGCAAGGTTAAATATCTATATCTCATTCTGACGGTTTACCCGTTGAGAATCTTTAAACTTCATAGCTTATATAATTAAAAAGTGCATAACGATTAAGTTACTCTGAAGAAATTTAATAGAGTAAAAAAGAAAACAACTGAAGGAGGAATTGATTGAAGTAAGGAAGTGAAGAAAAGAAGCAAGGTTAAATATCTATATCTCATTCTGACGGTTTACCCGTTGAGAATCTTTAAACTTCATAGATTTTATAATTAAAAAGTGCATAACGATTAAGTTACTCTGAAGAAATTAAATAGAGTAAAAAAGAAAAAACTGAAGGAGGAATTGATCGAAGTAAGGAAGTGAAGAAAAGAAGCAAGGTTAAATATCTATATCTCATTCTGACGGTTTACCCGTTGAGAATCTTTAAACTGCATAGCTTTTATAATTAAAAAATGCATAACGATTAAGTTACTTTGAAGAAATTAAATAGAGTAAAACAGAAAACAACTGAAGGAGGAATTGATTGAAGTAAGGAAGTGAAGAAAAGAAGCAAGGTTAAATATTCCTAAATATCAAAAGCTTTCATAAACAAAAACCGTAATCTATTAATGTATAATAGTTAATTTATTTAGGAGTATGAAATAAGGAATAAGAATTATTACTGCATTCCTAATTAGTTCATATAATATATTAGGCGATAAACAATTTTTTGTCATTCTGACATAAAGAATATTGAAAACACAATTTCAAAAGTATTTAAATAAATAATTATTAATAAACAAATTATTTAAAAGTAATTGTGCCAGAATTTATGAATATTTAGTATTTAATGTACTGTTTTAAAATTTATTTATCGTTATCAAATAGAACATGACAGTTTATTCTAATTAATTAATATGTTATAAATATTGAGCAATAAACTAGTTAATTATTTTTCTCATTGTACAAAACGTTGAAAACACTAATTCTATTATATTTTAATAAATAATTATTGTACATAATTTTTTTTAATAATTATACAGAAATCAGATAGAATTTAGTTTCCAATATATGTTAATATTTATTTATTGTTGTCAAATAACATAAAAATTTGTACACATAGGTTAATTTTTTTTTTTTTTTTTTTGCAAATTTTAAATTAAAAATGAAATTGTAAAAGGAAAAAATATATTAACTATGCATACAGCAAATATTAAAATCTTTGATTATAGTAGAAAATATATGACGTAAGAAAAAATAATCCTTGACATTTAAAAAAAAATTTGTATTACAAAATAAATTTATGAAATAAATAAATATTAAGGCAAAATAAGATTTTATATATATATATATATATATATATATATATATATATATATATATATATATATATATATATATATATTAATAATAATTATAAAAGATCACATGACCCAAAACAAAGTTCAAATCAACGTCTTTATATATATACCTGTTCCTTGTAAAACTAAAAGAAGAAACTGGCTCCACAAAGTAAAGATAAAACAGAAGTCACTGATATGTTCGCAATATCCAAGTTATGTTATTCCACAGTGTTTGCAACTATGATCCGAGTAATTGTCAGATTTCATTCGCGTGAAAATTAAAACCGATTCGTCTATCCTGTCCATACAACTTTACAAATGCATGACTGATTAAGTTATAAATGTTTAAATAGAGGAGAAGAACACAAGTTCCTGTTCAACATCAAGCAAAGTTTTGACAGACGACCAATCGGTGTAGAATTCATCTGGGTAATCCTAGCGATATGAGACGAACATCTGACGATTGCGTTAAAATATTTTTTTTAAAAAAGCATCTTTTATCTGATAAGCGTGTATTTGGAGATAATAAAAAAAACGCAAACTATTCCTGGTAATTGGATGGTCAATGCAGACTGTTTGTTCTGTTTAAAGCATGAACAAAACAAACGCACATAATTTGGGGACAGAGAAGATAAGCAAATCTTTTAGTCGAAGTTCGTGTTGTAGATTCCTTTCGTTGTTCGAATGTTTAAAAACGTTCCATTTCGATAGATAATAAAAAAGGAGTGACTTATTATGATGCAATACTCTGCGATAATTAGCGCGTTGTGTAAAGGGCAATGATTCGAACAGAATTACACCAGTCGATGTCAAAATAGAACTATACAAAAATCACACGTCACTACCTACCCCTGAAGAAATTGAACTTGAAAACTTACATCCACGACTGTAACCCTTTGTGTCCGGTTGTCAGAACAAAATTAAGGCAAGGGCTTAGATACAGCACGAAGGTTGGGATTTTTTTATTATTATTATTATTTCTTTTGACTTGCCGCATTGGGGACAGCTGTCGACAGGATAAACAAACCGCTCGAGAACTTCTATTCTACGACATCACGCGGGATGTAGTGCAGAGGAAAAGAACTTACGAAAAACTTGGTTGGAGTGTGCTTCACTTTTTATTTACCCTCCTTTTTTGTTCTCGGCAAGAAAATGGTTTCCCGTTAACCAAATGTAAACAAATGTTCTTTTCCCCCAGGTGTCAAGGTTTTGGCGAGGTTGGGGAAGCCAGCTTGAAGTGTTCACCTACATTTAGGCTGGCGCCATGTTTTGACAGAATCGCCAACTGAGGCGATGCAAATCAAATAAACACATGTGACCATAAAATGATATTCTTTGCCTTAAACGCAGAATCGGAAGTTTTTAGGTAAATTTGGTGCGCATGTTGGATCTAAATATAGCCTTTAAGGAGACAGGGGACTTTCAAAATTAAAATATTTTGTTCTTGATCAATTCGATTGAAAAGTTATTTTATTATTACCAGCGTCTAAAGTTAAAGTATTTACAATTTCAAGGTAAAATATTAATAATTTCAAGCATATTTTAAGTACAATAGGATATTTTTTTGTCATTATTTTTTTTAAACTTAGAATAAAACTTAGCTAATATCCTAAAAATTCGACGGAACTGTAGTTACAATAAAATAATAATAGTTACAATATTAATTTTTTTCCGTAAAAAATATGTATAATAATTAATTTAAAAAAGAATTATTTTATAAGATTTTTTTCTCTGTTCGAAATATATTAATGTTAACTAACTATTATTTTATACTTTAACTTGTCGATAGATATTGAAGTTATATAACAGTTATAAAACCTTTTAAAGTAGTTATCAGTAATAACTGAATTGTTTTAGTCAGCTTCTTAATACAATATCACAATAAGTTTTTTTTTTCTCTTAATTACATTGCATCGTAGAAGTTTTTGTTTTGACAATTCAGACACCATATAT
>CM063507.1:98047273-98059773 GCA_032207245.1 Pardosa pseudoannulata | reverse complement strand
TGTAACATCTAATGCTGTATCCTATCTATGTTTACGTACATATGCGTTATCTATGCTGTATCAATAAGCCCCAATCGCCTTGCGTCACCTTTGCAACCGATCTCGAGGTCACAGGCGTCTCTTGGGGCGCACGGGAGCCCAGCATCTGTCCTTCCCACAGCAGTCCCTTTAAAAGTGCCTTTTAAATGTCCGCCGGAAACTCAACGCAAGCGCAGAACCGTGTTCCGGGGGTGGGGGAGAATAGAACTCATTGACACTGGCTCACTCAGGTAAAAACGGGGAATTCTTCTTTAGCATTCATTGCCTTAGATGGCTATCGTTGCATCTCGGACACGTTTTGGGATTGAAATGATAAAAATAGAAAATAACTTTAATATGCAAGAAAATTATTTTTTTAGAATGAAACCGTATGTATTATTTTCATTTCCTTGTTTTAAAATAAAATTTAAAAAAGCCGTTTGGCAGCCGTAATATAATAACAATGTTCAACAATTACAAAATAATGTTTCTTGTTAAAGCAGGAAAGATTTAGGGGTATATTTCCGGAGTTTATTTATATTCCAGGAGTATATTTAAGGGGGTATATAAGGGTACATTAAGGGTATATTTCAAACGATTCTGGACTATTAATATGTGAAAAAACGAACAGAAAATTTACCAAAATAATTAAATAATAATGACAATAATAAATAAATAAATAAATACTGTTTGTATCCCAGTTACCTAGAATTAAAATCTATTTCCTAGACAGTCAGAATATAATTACATCAAGCATGGAAAATAATTGTTAAAAATTTAAAACGTTAAATTGAAAATTTATGAGCTGAAAGATATATTTTTTTACAAATAAAAGAATACATAATTTTTGCAGATATTGTAAATTATTTTGTTTAAAATTTATCTTTAAATTAAAAAAAATTAAATTTAGATTTTTGTGGATACGAATTTCAAAATATCATATTTAGAGATTATTAATCAATGTTTCATATGTGACAATTTTTAATTATTCGAAAATGACTTTCTAATATTTAAAGATAGGTAATAATTCAAGATATAATACTTGTATATTGTTAAACACTGTTTCATATGAAGCAGTTTTTAATTATTTGAAAATGACTTTCAAGATATATTTTGCAAACTGTTAAACAATGCTTCCTATGTAGTAATTTTTATTTATTTGAAAATGACTTTCCAGATATCGTACTTGCAAACTGTTAAACAATGATTCATATATAGAAATTTTTAATTATTTGAAAATGACTTTCCAGATATCGTACTTGCAAATTGTTAAACAACGCTTCCTATGTAGCAATTTTTAATTATTTGAAAATGACTTTCAAGATATCATATTTGCAAATTGTTAAACAATGCTTCCTATGTAGCAAATTTTAATTATTTGAAAATGACTTTCAAGATATCATATTTGCAAACTGTTAAAACATGTTTAAGATGTAACAATTTTTAATTATTTGAATATGACTTTCAAGATATCAGTTTTTCAAACTGTTAAATAATTCTTCATATGTACCAATTATAATCATTTGAAAATGACTTTAAAGATAGGATTTTCGCAAACTATTAAACAAAGTTTCATATGTAATAATTTTTAATTATTTAAAATTAAGATGTATGTAGCTTGTGTACAAAAATATACATCGATACAGAAATTTGAATTTTTTCTTTTTTGAATAGAAAAAAAAAAGTCTTCTACAAAATTTTATCCCCATCTGAATACGTTAAACATCGACGCAATCGAAAAAGAATCTTCCAGCCCGTCACCTGAGTGAAGTCCATTCTTGACGTTTATTAATTGCTTCATCCATAAAAGCAATCGTCTGCCCACCACCCGTCGAGCGTTTATTCTTCACTTTCTCACTCACCTCAAAGGGCCGGACCGAATAACAAGCACAACAACGATTTGAAACACCCCCCCTTCGCCCTTCAGCTCTGGCGAAATGTTCCCGCTCTTCGCTTTTCGAATCCCAATTTTCCAATCGATGCTCGGAGCTGCGCGCGGCCAGAATCCGAATGAAAACGTCACACAAGTGGTGCTCAGACAGCTGGAGAATCAGACGGGACAAACGTCGTGTTCTGATCGACAGAAAGTTGTATGGACTGGATTTACTGGACCTACCCCTCTCATGAAGTCTGTCCAGTCCAGATCTTTTAGAACAGGGTCCTGCTTTTGTGAAAGATCGACTCAGAATTTTTTTTTAAACTGAAATTAGCGTTAAATCTGGTTTTTCGTTCTTCAAACGTTACGTTCCAGTTCGACAGAAAGTTAGTTGTTTAACTGGAATTACTTACTGGACCTAACCCTCTGAGGGGTTTGTGCAGTCCAAATGTTTCAGAACAGGGTCCTGCTTTTGTGAGAAATCTACTTAGAATTTTTCAAAACTGAAATTAGCTTTGAATCTGGATTTTCGTTCTTCGAACGTCAAATAACGACACATGAAAAGCAAATTTGAAAAACTTCCTCAAGAAACTGGTGATTACATGTAATGGTAGCAAACCGCACCAAAAGTCTGCATGCAGATACGAAACTTTTGAGTTCACGGCCTGATCGATATATACTACCCGTATTTTTTGTACTTGTTAAAAAAATCGAAGATATTTCTGCCATTTTTTTTTTGCTGCGAGATTTTATTAGAATTTTAAATTTTTAAAAAATATCCTACTATGTTGTTCTTAATTTTTACAAGCCTCGTCGTATACTTTTTGAAACACAAGAAGTTATATTTCTTTCTAATAAATAATTTTTAATGTCCGAGAAGGATAAATTTATCGATATCATTCTAAGAAGCTAAATGAAGAAATATATGTATGTATGTATGTATGTATGTATGTGTATATATATAAATATATATATATATATATATATATATATATATATATATATATATATATATATATATATATCAAGAGAGAGAAGAGCTTTGGTTCAAGTCTACAAATCTTTCGTGTTTCTAGGAAGTGTTAGACTCAGGAAGAAACGTTCGAAAAAAAAAAAGTTCGAAAACAAACACATGCTTGCTGTACCTCAGGACTTAACGGTGTTCAATAGAAGAGATATATAAAAAAAAATAGTAAAGAGAGAGTATATTCTAAGGAAAGAAGAAGGGGGGTTGCCCGTGAAAAGCGAAAACGTCTAATTTAATCCCCACTTGCGGAGCGTGACCGCTTTCTCTACACCCCCCTCCATCTCCAAGAGGGGGTGGCGTTTCGGTCGCGTGGGCCCAACATCTGCCCCCCTCGCTTTCTCTCTCTGGAGGGGGCCCCGTTACCTGATTCCAGGTGGCCCCCGGCAGGAAAAATAGAAAAATGAAAAAAAGGGAAAGAGAGTGTGGGGGGAGAGGGGGGTTGAAAGAGAGAGAAGAAAGCAGCTGTCTCCCTTACTCCACCCTCGTACACCCCCTCGGCTCGTGACCGGGAAGGAAAACCAGGTATTATTAGTTTCGGAGATGAGGGGTGGGGGAGAGAGAGGGGTGGTGCGGCACTTAATTTTCGTTTGGGTCGTTCACTCATACACATAAGCCAGTAAGTGTACGGAAGGATGTCTGTCGTCTATATACCAGGTGCGCAACGGCGCAGGTCAGCTATTCCGTTAAGGACGGGGGAGACCTTACCGTATCGTTTTTTTTCTACGACATGTATTTGAATCGTCATCGTTTTTCAAGGGGGAGAAAGTTTTCGAGGTGACTTGGGAGGAGGAGGAGGCGGCTCGTGCGACCTTCGAATCCGCGCGCGCTCCCACTCTCCTTCACCCCCACTAGAGGTCTTCTCTCCCCTCCCCCATAAAAAAAAGGGGAACACACGCGTGCGTAGGATTTATTTTCGATTTTTATTTCTTTCTCTCTTTTACCGATGGAGACTTGCCCCAGGTGTAAGTTGGGGAGTGTTATTGTCGTCCTTTTTATTTTATTTTAAACTCCCTTTTCATCCACTTTCTTCGGTGGCTCAGGAGGAGTGTGTGTTTATTGTGGTTTACGTTCAGAGGTCAATGCCAAGTAGCGAAATGGACATTCTTTTTCTTCCGATTCCGGGGTCGTCAAACTCTTCGCAGGGGATAAAGAGCCATCAAGAGCCAAGAAGGGGTCAACGTTTCTACCAGACATGGCTATTGAGAAATGCATGACTGGCTTAATTTGAAGCCTGATGGTCGACATCTTGCAAAACGGGGGATAGTTGGACCAAGTTTTAGGGTTTTAGATAACCTTTTAAATTCCAATATTTATTACTTAAAACCAATTCTAAATGGCTATAAATCTTCCCGGATTACTTCCAAGTCGGATTCATGCCATAGTAACCTGGTCTCGTTTTTTCTGTTTTGAGGAGTGAACTCCAACTTTCTATGTCATACAAGTGTTAATGAAACTAGTACCTACTGGTAAACCCTTTGAATGCCAGTCAAATAGCCAAAATATTTCTAGACTTCCTTTCCCATTTTTTCGAGAAATTACTTCCAATGATTGTACGTTTCGTACTTCGCTTTGCATATTCTGGTTCTTACAGTAGATTATCTATTGACCAAGTGCAAGGCAGTGTACAATAATCAATAGGGTTAAAGATATTTTTTTCCTACTTTGCCCCATATCTTGTATTTAATACCAATTCTAAATAGCTACAAGTATCCTTGGGTTTTTTCCAAGTCGGATTCATACCATAGGTTTCTGTCAGCGAAGCCTGGTTTCGTTTGTTTCTGTTTTAAGTGTTGGAGTCTTACTTTCTATGCCACACAAGTATTAATGAGACTAGTACCTACTAGTTAACCCTTTGAATACTAGCCAAATGGCCAAAAGATTGCAAGACTTTCTTTCCCATTTTTTCCAGAAATTACTTCCAATGATTGTACGTTTCGTACTTCGCTTTGCATATTCTGGTTCTTACAGTAGATTATCTATTGACCAAGTGCAAAGCAGTGTACAATAATCAATAGGATTAAAGATACTTTTTTCTCCCTTTGCCCCGTATCTAGTATTTAACACCGATTCTAAATAGCCAGAAGTATTTTCGGGGTTTTTTCCAAGTCGGATTCATGCTATAGTTTTCTGTCAGTGAAACCTGGTCTCGTTTTTCTGTTTTGAGCGGTGAACTCCAACTTTCTATGCCATACAAGTGTTAATGAGACTAGTACCTACTAGTAGACCGTTTGCATGCCAGTCAAATAGCCAAAATAATTCAAGACTTTCTCATTTTTCCTGAAATTACTTCCAATGATTGTACGTTTCGTACTTCGCTTTGCATATTCTGGTTCTTACAGTAGATTTCCTATAACCCAAGTAAGAGGCACTGTACAATAATTAATAGGGTTAAAAAGATGATTTTTTCCTACTTTGCCTCGTATCCAGCATTTAACACCGATTCTAAATAGCTACAAGTATCCTTGGGTATTTTCCAAGTCGGATTCATGCTATAGTTTTCTGTCAACGAACGGCCTCTCATTATCTCATCTCATTACCGACCCGTCGGAACTTAAATCCGGGGATAGGCCCTCCAATTAAAACGATAGCCTCGTCTAGAGAAAGGCAATTTCTCTCCCTCCACACAAACCCCAACTTCGTCTCTCCAGTTTCGATTATTCGGGAGGCGTCTGTCTCAGTACACTTCCTGTACTTTTGGAGGTTGTTGAAGAGACGATTTCTTGATATATTTGGTTTCTTGAACAGTCTGTGCATTTACTCCTGCGCAAAAATGGTTGCAAAGCAGGAAAAACTTAAAAATGTTGCTAGACACTAAACACCTAAGTATGAAAAATATAATTATTTTACATAAAACTGTAATTTTATCTATCGCTCTTTATGCAGCTCCGGTCCGTCGTTTGCTGCAAAAACGAATTCTAAAATTTTCCTGCACACAAACCCCAACCTCGTCTCTCCAGTTATTCGGGAGGCGTCTGTCTCCGTACGCTTCCAGTACTTTTGGAGCTTGTTGAAGAGACGATTTCTTCCGATATTTGGTTTCTTGAACAGTCTGCGCATTTACTCCTGCGCAAAAATGGTTGCAAAGCAGGAAAATTTAAAAATGTTGCTAAACACTAAACGACTAGGTATAAAAAATAAAATTTTATTGTATAAAACTGTAATTTTATCTACCGCTCGTTATTCAACTCTGGTCTGGTCGTTTTCTGAAAAAAAAAAACGAATTTTAAAATCTTTCTCCACCCAAACCTCAACCTCGTCTCTCCAGTTATTCGGGACGCGTCTGTCTCCGTACTCTTCTAGTACTTTTGGAGGCCATCTTTCAATGCCATTCTAAAAATGAATCCATCCGTTAAAAATAAAATCCTTTTTAGAAGTTTTCCAGGCTTGATATCCATCGTCCTAGGTCTTTGGGAATGAGAGAAGAAAGAGGTTGGCTAGAGGTTCTGCCGTATTACGATCGAGGTATGTCACTGCAACTTCCATGTCATATTGACGTAAGAAGTCATCATAATGACACCAGTGTCACCAGAAAGAATTAATGGTACCATAATCCCATGTATGGTTGACTTTTGACGTCAATATGACGCGGAAGTCGCCCATGACATATCTCGACTGCAATATGGTAGCACTCTACTTTCGCGAGATGACCATGGGGGCTGCAATTAACAGCTTTTTACCCCTTCTTTAAATGGTACCAAAATCCTATGTATGGTTGACTTTTGACGTCAATATGACGTGGAAGTCGCCCGTGTCATATCTCGACTGCAATATGGGAACACTCTACTTTCACGAGATGACCATGGGGGCTGCAATTAACAGCTTCTTACCCCTTCTTTAGGGGCTTACTCTGGATGTTGCGAGTTGGCTCGAACGTTTGTTGTGACGTCTCTTTGACGTCAGCTTGATCGTTTGCTCGCTTAATGTCCGCAAGCCGACGTCAAAGTGACGTCACAACAAAGGTTCGAACGGAATCGCAACGTCCAGAGTAAGGGCCTAGAGGTTTTTATGCAAGGGATATGAATTCTCTTTATATTTTCAATCCATAAATGTGTTTTCCTACAAAGTAGTGAGCAGTATGATAGAGAAGAGAGTTATAACTATACGGCAGCATATAAGTTGCAAGTAGCGCTCCTGACTGTCTTGTTTGAATAAATTATTTTTCTCGATTACTACCGCCGGCACTCCTGTCAGACTCTCGAAAGTACACACCCACACGAAATCAACATATATCAAAGATATACACGTCTATATACATACATAAATACACACACGCACAATGAAACACATAGCTAATGTACCTATTCTCTGTTAATGATGAATCTCGGATTCCATTGACACCCATTGCAAATCAAACGCCCTGCCGGGAAATCCGAGAGATACCTTCCCAACAGCCCGCATTCAACAAATAACTCGCCAGGGGCTGAAAATCAGAAGCCGGTTACTTTTCATGGTATCGATTGCGCCCCACAAAAATCGATTCCGACGATTAATAAACACCAGATCGGGATGTTTAGTAATAGCGCGGGAGCGGAAAAATACGCATTAACACATGGAGGCTAGAAAACGAGACGATTCGAATACGGGTGGAGGCACGGAAAGATTGTCTTTTTATCCGAGATAGGAGGTTTCTCAAATCTTTGTACCGACTCTGGGGGGGGGGGGGGGCAGAGAAGATCAAGCGTTTATTTTAGGGGCTTCCTGTGTTTTGAAGAAGTGGTTCTCAAACTTTTTTATCAAACGGAAACCTTTTCTTGTCACATATATAGAAGCGGAGCCCCTGAATAAATATTACTTAAGGAGAAACTAAGGGCTATTTTTGTACCGACTATTTGCGTCAGATATGATTAAGAGTAGATTTCAGGGGTTTGACGTGTTTTAAACTAGTGGTTCTCAAACTTTTTATCCCACGAAAACCTTCTCTTACTACAAATATCGCAATGGAACCCCTGAATAAATATTACTTAAGGAAATAAATATTATTAAGGGCTGACTCCTTGAGTCATCAATGATCAAGCGTAGATTTCCGAATTTTGATGTGTTTTAAACTAGTGGTTCTCAAACTTTTTTATCCAACAAAAACCTTCTCTTACCACATTCATACCATCAGAACCCCTAAACAAACATTACTTAAGGAGAAACTAAGGGTTATATGTGTACTGACTCCTTGGGTCATCGATGATCAAGAGTAGATTTAAGGGGTTTGATGTGTTTTGAAAAAGTGGTTCTCAAACTTTTACCCCAAGAAACCTTCTTTTACCACATAGATCACAACGGTACTCCTGAATAAATATTACTTAAGGAGAAACTAAGAGCTATCTTTGTACCGATTCCAAAGGTTATCGATGACCAAACGTAGATTTTAGGGGTTTTATGTGTTTTAAACTAGTGGTTCTCAAGCTTTTTATCACACGGAAACCTTCTCTCCTCACATAGATCACAACGGAACCAATTATGGATTACTACCACTGTAAGCTCATATTAATAAGAAAATAAAAAAATTCTCTAGCTAAGAATATTTTCCCTATTTACTAATGACGTAAACGTATATTAATAATTGAATAAAAAATTCCTTAGCTAAAAATAATTTCCCTATTTACTAAAAATGTAAGCTCATATTAACAAGAAAATAAAAAAAATTCTCTAGCTAAGAATATTTTCCCTATTTACTACTGACGTAAACGTATTTTAATAATTGAATGAAAAAAATCCTTAGCTAAAAATAATTTCCCTATTTACTAAAAATGTAAGCTCATATTAACAAGAAAATAAAAAAAATTCTCTAGCTAAGAATATTTTCCCCATTTACTACTAACGTAAACGTATATTAATAATTGAATAAAAAAATTCCCTAGCTAAAAATAATATCCCCATTTACAACTAAGGTAAGCTTATATTAATAATTAAACAAATTCCCTAGCTAAAAATATTTTTCCTATTTACCACTAATGTAAGCATATAATTAAATTGAAAAAATTCCCTAGTTAAAAATATTTTCCCTATATACTACTAAAGCAAGTTTGTATTAATAATCAAATAAAAAATTACAAATAAAATGAAAAGAAATAAAATTTAAATAATTTACTTTTACAAAAGTATATAATAAATCTTCGGGCTAACTAATAAATTAGATTAAACAGTCAATTTAAAGAAAGAATAGTTAAATAAATAAAATTTTATTTGACAATCACTCCTACCACTTAAAATATAATAACTTTAAACTATAAGACATCTTATAATTTTAATATAAAAGAAAATTATTAGTACCCGTGCTCTAAAACCACCTAAAAGTTATCTGACATAGTTTTTTATAATAATATATATAAAAATTCCACAAATTATTTATTTAAAATACTTGAATGTTTAAATTACAACAATAAAAAATTTAGTTTTTTCTTTTCACTTTTTCACAGTGCAATAATATTTTAAAGTTAAAAAAATAATAATCTTTTTAAAAGATTCTATTATATTTTTATAAAATTTTAAATATTTAAACGTGTTTTAACGAATTTGTTTATTATTTTGGGGCAATCACATTAAAAGTTTTAACTATGCAAATATTTTTAGTGTGCTTTAATAAATATAAACCTGTTCTGGTACTATACCACTCGAAGATCTGTTAATTTTTATCGTATTTCTGTTGTTTAATGACGCAGGTATTACATGACATGAGTATTTACATGTCAAATATGCTGAACAATATTGCCGTATATCCTATACACAATGCATAATGTAACCTAATATCATGCTTGTTTAGAGATCAAGCTAAACTTCGTTCGAATAATAAACACACTAGTTTATCGTTAGCGAAGAATACATACTGTAAACGCGATATAAATAAATATCAATATTATGACACCTGCTTTTATAAATATATTGTTAATCGTAAATCATTAAGGTTTGCCTTTAAACACAGAGAGTGTTTTCTGTAAAATTTAATTTTGCATCGTTAGGTTTCTGATTTTATTAATAGGTTAAAAAAATAGCTTTTTTTATGTTTCACAGACAGAAGGTTTAAAAAAAAATCTGCTTTGAACTTTTTTTATTTACCTTTCCTACCTAAAGTGAGTGATTACCTTTTTTTTTCGAAGAGAAGTATACTACCTTTTAAGTTAAAAAATCTTTATTGTAACGACCTATATTCCATTCAATTTAAGTAAAATGTTCTCTGCTTATAAGTCAACTCTACTTACAATAAATTTCTTTCTAGATCATCAATAAAAGGTATAAATTTATATAATTTAATTTTGATACACAAAGCAATAATTGTAAAAAAGTACACAAAATAGAAACACCTAGTTAAAAAAAATAAAATCATCTTCCATGGAAAATAACTTTCAAAATTTTAAAATTAAAAACTAATTTTTATAGCAAATATAATCTTTTTTTTCTGTGAACCCCAATAACATTACAATTATTTTATTTTGTATCAGTAAATTAGAAACTAATAAGAATCTAAATATCTTTTTTGTTCTGTGAATATCAATTACATTAATACGAGTTACATATTTTATTTTGTAATATGTTAAATATATTCTTTAAAAATTTTTAAATTAAAAACTAATTTTTATAGCAAACAGAACCTATCTTTTTCTGTTCTGTAAATATCAATTACATTAATACGAGTGATATATTTTGTAATATGTTAAATATATTCTTTAAAAATTTAAAAATTAGAAACTAATTTTTATAGCAAATAGAATCTATCTTTTTTGTTCTGTGAACCTCAATGATATTACAACGAGCGAAGCATTTTATATTGTATTTGTAAATTAGAAACTAATAAGAATCTAAATATCTTTTTTGTTCTGTGATTATGGATTACATTTATACGAGCGATATATTTTATTTTGTAATATGTTAAATATATTCTTTAAAAATTTTTAAATTAGAAACTAATTTTTATAGCAAATAAAATCTATCTATTTTGTTCTGTGAACCTCAATGGCATTACAACGAGCGATGCATTTTATTTTGTATTTGTAAATTAGAAACTAATAAGAATCTAAATATCTTTTTTGTTCTGTGAACATCAATTACATTAATAAGAGTGATATATTTTATTTTGTAATATGTTAAATATATTCTTTAAAAATTTTTAAATTAGAAGCTAATTTTCATAGCAAATACAATCTATCTTTTTTGTTCTGTGAACCTCAATGACATTATTACAACTAGCGTATTTTGTATTTGCAAACTAGAAACTAATAAGAATCTAAATATCTTTTTTGTTCTGTGAATATCAATTACATTAATACGAGTGATATATTTTATTTTGGAATATGTTAAATATATTCTTTAAAATTTTTTAAATTAGAAACTAATTTTTATAGCAAATAGAATCTTTTTTTTCTGTGAACCTCAATGACATTACAATGAGCTATGCATTTTATTTTGTATTTGTAAATTAGAAACTAATAAGAATCTAAATATCTTTTTTGTTGTGTGAATATCAATTACATTAATACGAGTGATATATTTTATTTTGTAATATGTTAAATATTCTTGAAAAATTTTTAAATTAGAAACTAATTTTTATAGCAAATAGAATCTATCTTTTTTTGTTCTGTGAACCTCAATGACATTACAACGAGTGTATATTGTATTTTCAAATTAGAAACGAATAGGAATCTAAATATCTTTTTTGTTCTGTGAATATCAATTACATTAATACGAGTTACATATTTTATTTTGTAATATGTTAAATATATTCTTTAATATTTTCAATTTCTTGACAGTTTTTAAATTTTAAAATGTCAGATACTTTTAAAGTTTTATAGATTTAAAGAATAAAAAAGGAATATGATTCGATTTACTATAAAAATTTGTTTCTATCAATAAATATTTCAAAAGTTATATTGTATTGCAGGTAGATAAATTTCATTGTTTTCTCATTTAGTGTACATTTATTATGTTTAAAAAATATTTTACTTAAAAAGGCAAAACTCAACAATATTTTAAAAGTTAAAGCGTTGGAAAAAACCTGTAAAAATTTATTTTAAAAAGAGCAGAACTTTTTATTTTAAGCTGAATCTAAAACAGCTGTTTTAATGATTTTTAAGGTATTTATAAGAATTTAAAATTCATTTGCATGTTGAATGTTATAATAATTCAAAATTCCTTCCTCATTTTTCGACTGCTGATTTTATTACAAAGTTAAAAATTATTATGAAGAAATAAATACTTTTTATTTATATCACTGAGATAAAAACATCTAAACATCTGTTAAATTTTCATTTATACTTTAAACGAAATACATTATTCATTTAAAAACACATTAAATTTTCAACATTTCTATTGATATATAATATAAAATAATTTTAAATATTTTAGTTTCACAAACTAAAGATAAATATTGACATCTCAATTTTATTACAATTTTATAAAAATTAAATCAAAAATGCATTAAATGCCTTTAAAAATTTTCTTTTTCATTTCCATTTTTCAACATCTGATTTTATTACAAATTTAAAAAATTAATATTTTATGTCAAATTATTTTCAAATAAAATTTTGAGCAACAATTGAAAGCAACAATTCTAATTTATAATAACAGAATAAAAAAATTAATAGTTTACGAAGA
>CM063507.1:98027273-98032273 GCA_032207245.1 Pardosa pseudoannulata | reverse complement strand
TAAAGTTAATTTATATCGCGTAGGGTACACTACCAAATGAAATACAGAGTGGCAATTTTTTACAATTATAATGTTTGTAATATTTATAATTGTAATTATAAGCATTGCAATCCCAATGTTTATTATTAAATTATTAAGTAAAATTTTAAACCTCAGTTCAGACCCTGTAAAATTGATAGCAATTATTTGATTTCAGAGGAAAATATTTAAGAATTTTACGTAATGTTTTTACAAAATGATGTTTCCAAACTAACCCATTAAAGAAATGAATAAATAAACATTTAAAATATTATTAATTAAAATATTAAAATAAAAATAATATATATATTATAAATATATGTAATATATCATCATATATTTTTAATCTTTTTTTGAAAGATAAAGATAACGACTAATTTATAAAAATCAAGAAGTTACTTTTTTTTACAGTTTTTTTATAATGTCGAAAAAAAATTATACGCATTATAGAATCTAAATTCATATCATATAAATTATGACGTCAGTAAAATTGTAAAGTTTAGGAAACATTACTTAACCAGTGACGTCACATTTCTTTTTGAGAACACATCTAGCAGATGTTTTAATGTCAGATAAATTAAGACGTATTAATTTAAGCTATGTGTATTTACCGTTTTGCGATTGAAAGTTAAAAAAAATTTCGTTTCTTGGTCTAAAAATGAACTACTTTTTATATTTAAAAAAATATATATAACTATAAAATTATAATAACTATAATTATAAGAAAAAATTAAGTCATTTGCTGGCAATAGCTGGAAAACGTATTGAATGGACAGAAAGCTTTGGGAAATGTGTTGAAATAATTTTAAGTCCAGGACACTCCTTTGATTAAGACATTTTGAGGCTGGGAAAATAGATTTTAAGGAATTAAAATGGGACAGAGGAGGTGTTTAAAGGAATATCAAAGTGAAGTAATTTTGTTATATTACACACACACATATATACATATATATTTTATGTATAATATAAAATATAAATATATGATATATATATAAAATATATATATATATATATATATTATGTTTTATATAATTATATATATGTATTTATATATTATGTATGTAATTGTATGTATATATAATATATATATTATGTGTGTATATATATATATATAAATATAAATAAAATATATTATAATATATGTAAATTATGTAAATATATATTATGTTATGTATGTATAGAATATATATATATATATATATATATATATACATATACATAATATGTATGTTTATATATATATGTAAATGTATGTGTATATATATACATATATATATGTATATTATATATATACAATATATATATATATAAAATACATATATATATATATATACATATATAATAAAATATATATACATATATAGAATACATTTACATATAATATATATATAATATATATATATATATATAAATATACATATATATATATATATATATATATATATATATATATACATATTATATATACAAATATATATAAATATTCATATATATATATATACATATATATATATATACAAATATATAATAAATATACATATATATATACATATATATATATATACATATATTTAAATACATATATATATATACATATATATGTATATATATATTATATACATATATATACATATATATATATATACATATATATATTATATACATATATATACATATATATATACATATATATATTATATACATATATATATATACATATATATATATATACATATATATATATATTATATACAAATATATATATAATACAAATATATAAATATACATAGATATATATATAATACATATATATATAATTATTTTACATATATATATTTAATATATACATATAATATATATATATAAAATATATAAATAATATATAATATATAAATATATAATATATATATATATAATATTATATATATATATATATATATATATATATATATATTCTCATGAAATAGGTTTATGTGAAATGTCACATCTACTTTTACACTACTCTTGTATAAAAGATCTTGTCTATATACATAAAAGACTATATAAAAGATTAACTTTAGCTTGTTATAATTGTCTATTTTATTCTACAAAAACTTCGGCTAAATTTTAATTATAGAAGTACTTTTTTAAATGAAAACAATTTAAAAATGGGGTAGACAAAATGCACTCACACACACACACACAAAAAAAAAAAAGAAAAAAAAAAAAAAAGAATATTCCGAAGTTCTGCCTCCTCGACACCAATCGTTCGTTTCCTCCCCTCTCGAACAGTGGTTCATCGTGCGGAAGTGACCGCCAGCGGGCCGTTGACCTGTGTCCGAGAGTCGCAAAAAGCCGTGATTTGTGGCCGCATAAAATACATCATAGCCGACGTAAGTGGATTTGAGTCTGCCCCCAAAATACCCCTCTTTCTGTTACACGGCGAAAAATCGTTTGGTTGCTCGTCATCCCCCCATTCACGTGACGGCACTCCAGAGAGAGATATCTCTGCATGACGAACTCTTTGAGTTCTAGAATCATCGTCTGAAAATTATCGTTTTGCGAATAGTTACAGAGGTTTGTTGATTCGTAATACAAAGAATTGACATTAAATGAATTCCAAAAATGGAACATTTTTAATCGTGGAGAAGATGTCCATTTAAAATATGCTTAATTTTTGCAGTATGATTTATAATTTTAATGAGTAAATGAATTTAAAATTTTCCATCCTAGAAAAAAGGGCTGTTATCAGAAATACGGCTTCTAATTTTATATAGATATTTAAATAATTTTATATCTATTTCATATTTCTTCCTTTTTGCTTATTGGCAACAGTGTGTAGAGCTAAAATGAGTTGTATTAATTCAGTTACTGTTCTGTGTAATGTAGTGCAACCGTCTAGTTAAGCAAATGAATGTGATTTTAGTAGATACGGTTTTTTTTTTTTTAGTTTGGTCTCTACACTTATACTTTACCAAGTTTAATATCCGGTAGATATTACGGTCGCTTTTGTGAAATATGTAGTATAACGAATGAATTACATAATAGAGATATTGCTAGATGCATTAGAAAAAAAAAGAGAAAGAAAGGTGTATAGAGGTTAGAATAATTTTTCACTGGCAAGTTTTAATATGATTGGGTATCGAACATATTGGATTTTTTTTCTTTTCGTGTTAACTTGTAGGGCAAAAATGGTTCTACTTTTGGGAGGTTTGCATTTAAAGAGTTCTTTAAACAAATTTTACCAAGTGATAGATCAAAATTCTCCGGTACAATGTAAGAACCTTCTTAAAATTTATAGTTCTAAAAATGTCATTATTTGCATGCAAAGAAGACTATATTAAGTTTTTTGACAGCTAATTTTGAATCATATATGTATGTACATATTTACAGGGTATCTGCCAAAATAAAATTTTTCAAATCCATGACTTTTCATGACTTTCCCTGATTTAGCGGATCATTTTCCATGACTTTAAAAAGCTTTCGTTAAAGTATATATGAATAAAACTTCTGATGTACATACAAATAAAATATATGCTTTTAGAGAAATTACAGGAATTTTATCATAAAAAAACTATAAACTTACTTTATAAGTGTTAATAAACTCACATACATAAAAATAAATTGTTGTATCTACATACCTAAGTTTAATCATATAGCAATTTTTCAATCAAAATGTTTCCAATTTGAATTCAGGGTACTTTGGTATTATCCAGGTGACCATGAATAATAGCCAAATATAACCCTATAATGTTTATATACAATATCCCTAGAGATAAACTTATATTTTGTGCAAAAATCTTAACTAATTTTTATTAAAAAATAATTATTATTATATTAATAAAATTTTAATCTACAATTTAAGAAAAAAACCAGAATAATATACATTTACCCACCCATTAAGCTTTCTTGCTTTGAGTTTCCTTGGTGAACAAATTTTACTTGGCAATAGGGTCAATAGGATAATACATAAATACCAAACTCAGTAACTTCAGCCAAATGACAAGTAAAAATAGAATTAAACAATTCAATGCATTTTTATTTAATCGGTAGTTTAGCGGATCCATGACTTTCCATGACTTTTACTCATTTTACTTGAAAAATCAAGACTTTCCATGACAAAATTAATCCATTGTCTAAATCCACATAATAGGGTGAATATTGATAGATGCATTAGAAAAAAAGAGATAAGAAAGGTGTATAGAGGTTAGAATAATTTTTCCCTGGCAAGTTTTAATATGATTGGGTATCGAACATATTGGATTCTTTTTTTTCTTTTCATGTTAACTTGTAGGGCAAAAATGGTTCTACTTTTGGAAGGTTTACATTTAAAGAGCTCTTTAAACAAATTTTACCACGTGATAGAACAAAATTCTCCAGTACAATAGGTGAACCTTCTTAAAATTTATGGTTCTAAAAATGTCATTATTTGCATTCAAAGAAGATTATATTAAGTTTTTTGACAGCTATTTTTGAATCATATATGTATGTATGTATGTATGTATATACATATATATATATATATATATATATATATATATATGTGTGTGTGTGTGTGTGTGTGTGTGTTTATGTATATATATACTATTATTTTTAAAAATTTAGTCAGCATTTTCCAAACCAATAGTCCTCTCTATCACATGGTAAAGTTTGTTCAAAGCAATCTGTAAATGTAAGTTGTCTAGAAGTAGCATAATGAAGGTACACAAGTTGAGAATCACTGAGCTAGAAGAATCAAAAATGGTGGTCACCCAACCACTTTAAGATTTAAAATTTCCTACTAACAATACAAATACAAGAGACTTTAGTTGTTTAATCAAAATTCTCACAGAACACAGGTTGAGAATCACTCAGCTAGAGATGTCAAATATGACGGGTATTAAAATACTTTAAAATCTAAAATTCCATACTACGAATGCAAAACCAAGCGACTTGAGTCATTTACCAAAAAATTCTCTCGGCATACAGGTTGAGATTCATTGAGCTAGAGAAATCAAAAATGA
>CM063507.1:98012273-98022273 GCA_032207245.1 Pardosa pseudoannulata | reverse complement strand
GGCAGCAAGAATATTTCCTTTTAAATACTCAAATCTCGTCGTGAAATAGACTTCATAAATTGAACCAGAATGTTATAGTCATGCAACTTTACAACTTTTCTGAAAGTTTCGTAAGCTGTTGATGTAATCTCTAGGAATTTTGAGTAGAAAACTTGAAATTATTTTGGAATGTTTTTAAAATAAACATTCATATTGTCCGGAATATACTAACTGTGTTGTTAAAAGCTCATGTAAACATTCCCAGAAGTCAGTTAGGTGCAGTGCTGGATTATTGCATAGACAAATATCTAGGGCTCGATTTTTGAAGGAATTATACAAACTGCTACCTTAATTAGCTGGTTTGGAGCGCTACGTCTACCGTTTTGCTACACTATGGCTAATGTGCTGTTGCCCATTTGCGGTGAATCGTAAGCTACTACACAGAACTACTGAAGTGCCTTAATGAAGTGCAAAAGTTTAGTCTCACGTATAGTGTTTTTGTGCAGGCGCTAATACGTGTATGCATATGCAGCAAGAGAGTTTTTCCTTTAAATACTCAAACCTCTTTGTCAAACAAACTTTGTAGATTGAATCAGAAGGTTTGTTCTGCAACTTTACTTTTCTGAAAGTTTCTCAAACTGTTGATGCAATCTCTCGCAGTATAGAGTAATGACCTTTTAAATGCTTTTGGATTGTGTAAATAATAAACATATCGTACGGTATCGAGGGTCGAGCAGACCAAAATTTTGTTGTGTTCTTTCATGGCAGCTGGGAACGTAAAATTGGTTAGTGGTCGCTATGTCCTCCAAGTTTCCAAACGACATCTAGGGAGGTGGCAGACCAACCTGGGGACCTTCTACTTGGTCCCTGCTTCAAAATTCGAGAAGCTACTTGAGGAAAGTCAATCTTTCACCCTAGCAGAGCTCATCAAACGATAGGTGAACCCCTACTTGTGGTTTAGTCAGTCTTCAGACCTCGCGGTTCCTATGTCAAGTGTAGCTGTATATTACCCTTAACTATGGACTAGTTGCATATTGAGAAGGGATCTAGTGAAGGATTTCTTACACCAGATGGATGACTAACAACAACAATATTCATATCATCCTGTTGTCCAAAGATCTTGTAAACATACCAAGCAGTCACTTAGGTGAAAGGATGGAAAAATATCTAGAGCACGGGTTTTTTAAATGACTGTTCAAACTGCTATTTTGGTTGGTTTGATTTTTGCTGAGTTAGACTAGAAAATAGAATTTTTAAATATAGTTTCTTTACATTTATATGTTTACTTTTGTTAGACATTTAATAATGTAAGCTTCATTTTTTTAAAAAAATTTATAAACGAATTGTAAACAAACCTTTTTACAAAAACTAAAATTTATTGCTGTATGCAAAATATATTTTGTTAATAAAGATCTAATATTTGTATTACTTTTTCACACTATTTAGTTTTGTTTTATGAATTGTTTTATATTGCGCTTTTCTATTGCTTTTCTATTGAGTACACAATAAATTGTGTGCGCTATTTGTGGGAGAAGAAAAGGGCCAGGTTAGAAGAAAATATTTAGGGTCCCAAATTGGTTTAATAAATATAAAATTATATAATATTATATATATAATATTCCACGGTTCGATCCCCGGGCTGGGCAAGGTTGACACAGCCTTTCATCCCTTCAGTGGGTAGATAAACTGAGGACCAAGCGTGCTTGGGAACTAAACACTGGGGGTTCCGCGTTAGATTGACCACCTAACCGGAACATATGGTTCGCACCCCAGAGCCATTGGTCTCGTAAACGGAGATTGGCACCGTAGGCCTTGGCCCCCTAGGAGCTGTTGGACCGAGGAGTTTAGTTTAGTTTATATATATATAATATTAAATATATATTATATTTATTATATTAATTATATTATATATATATATATAATATTATATATATAATGCGACTGAATTCTCTATGGGGGGTTGCAGTCATGGCCATAAAAATGATACCGTTTCAGCTAAAGACCTTTATTAAGATAACTTTGAAGGACGGGTTCCCACTTCATCATAGGGACAGGACAAACTGAAGGGTCAGCTAGCATGAAGTTCTATGTACAAGACACTTAACACCTGGGTCAACATCTGTGGGAAAATATCTCTAGAAAAATCTGTCTCCGCTAGCGTGTATCTCCTTTTTATTTGGAAATTTCCTAAATTGTCCGCTAGGGCCATGTAGGTTTATAATTGGCCAGGCTCCTTCTCTGAGGGCGTAACCTGTAGCCCCAGTGGTCAATTTAGGTTAGGGGTTAAAAAGGGGAATGGAAAATGACGCGGGAATTTTTACCCTTGATTTAAGTTTTGAAAACCCCTGAGAATTTTCCTTACATATATATATTAATATATATATATATATATGTAAGGAATATATATATATATATATATATATATATATATATATATATATATATAATATTATTGGTTCCTGGTTATGTTTATAAATCAATTTTTTAAGTCTTGGTTTTGAGAATTTTCAATTTGTGAATGATCCCGTGTAATCAGAGGCAACCAAACTTTTGGAGAGTATATCCCACATTTTTTTTAAAGAAGAAAAACACAACACGGTTAAGCAATTATTTTTTTAGATATTCAAACAAAAATAAAACTTTCGGCGTGTTCAAACTTTTTGACTATATAAATGAACGTGCGCATGTGTGGGTGGGGTGTTGCCATCTTGCAATTAAAAAAAATAAAAAGTGACAAGAGTACACACACATATGTTGCCGACCCCCGCTTTGGCTTCTAACGACAACCTGATGAACATTTCAGACGCATAGAAGAAACAGAGCACAAATTCGCCTAACATCAACGTTAATGTCACGTAGAACCCTAACACGCAAAGTAGACACTTTTTTTCCTACCACGGAATACTTAATAATGCACACATGCCTGCAAAAAAAGAAGGGGAATACAAACATCCGTTCTCTCTAGAGATGCATAAAAAACATGCCTTCTTTGACTGACATGACGAGTGGAACAATTACTATTTAAAAGTCCTCCGGATGTAATGGTCTGCGAAATTTGGTGGCCGGAGTCCAGTTTCTCCACGTTACGCGACCTCCTCGGAAAGCACTCATGGTAATTGCTTTCACTCGTGTCATCTTAAATTTACAAAGCGACGCTTGACGTGATGGATCCATGCAAAGTCCCGTGCAAAGATGTTAGGAGAATTTCCTAATCGACGTTACGTACTATGACATGCAATTGTCTTTTAGGGGAGTGAACTAAGGTTTGGTTAGGTCTGGTTTGGTTTAAAATAAGAGTTTTCAACTAGTGGCCCGAGGTTAATTTTACGGGCCACAAAAGTCGTCAAAGTATGCACTTACAAATGCATCCATGCAAAGTCTCGTGCAAAGATGTTAAGTGAATTTTCTAATCGACGTTTACGTACTATGACATGCGATTGTCTTTTAGGGAAGGGAACTCAGGTTTGGTTAGGTTTGGTTAGGTTCAAAATTAGAGTTTTCAACTGGTGATCCGAGGTTAATTTTACGGGCCCCAAAGTCGTCAAAGTATGCACTTATAAAACACAATCATTCACTGTATGCTCACAAATGCCCCATCATTTGTTCCCCGATTATATCTTGGCTAAACTTATTCTTCCCAAATTACACACTTATAAAAAACATATAGAACACGGTACATACAAAGAGGCATAATTCTTTCCCGGTTGTTTTTTAGGTTTCAAGGTGAGAACATAATCGCTAAACTACACACTTATAATACATATCCGTAACGTGCATTTATTCGACAATTATTTATTTATCTCAGTTCATTCTCACCAAATCTAACACGTATAAACAAACAAACATATTGAACATTGTACACACAAACAGGCATAAGGCTTTTCCTGTTTTTTATAGTTTGCAATGCGAGAATATAATCGGTAAATTACACACTTATAATACACAATTATTCACTGAATACACACATATTTGCATTACGATTATTCCACGATTATTTTTTGGCTCCACGTTCATTTTCGCCAAATTGCAAACTTATAAATAAACAAACATAAATGCCATATGTACAAACAAACAGGCATAAGGTTTTCACACTTGTTTCTAGCTTTCAATGCGAGAACATAATCGCTAAATTGCATACTTATGAATAACAATCATTCACTGAATACATGTATATTTTCGTAAGCTCCATTTCTTCTAAGGTTATTGCTTGGTTGCAAGCTCAATCTCGCCAAATTACACACTTATAAACAAACTAACATAGATGGCATGCGTACAAACAAACAGACATAAGGCTTTCACACTTGTTTCTAGCTTCCAATGTAAGAACATAATTGCTAAATTGCATACTTATACACAATCATTCACTGAATACACGCATATTTTCGTAAGCTCCATTTGTTCCACGGTTATATCTTGGTTTCAAGCTCAATCTCGCCAAATTACACACTTATAAAAAAACAGTCATACGACTTTGACACTTGTTTCTTGATTCCAGTGCGAGAACATAATCGCTAAATTGCATACTTATGAATAACAATAATTCCCTGAATATACGTATATTTTCGTAAGCTCCATTTGTTCGACGGTTATTTCTCTGTTTCAAGCTCAATCTCGCCAAATTACACACTTATAAACAAACAGGCATACAAAGCTTTCACACTTGTTTATAGCTTCCAATACGAGAGTATAATCGCTAAATTGCATACTTATGAATAACAATCATTCACTGAATACACGCATATTTTCATAGGGTCCATTTGTTATACGATTATTTCTTGGTTTCAAGCTCAATCTCGCCAAATTACGTACTTATAAACAAACAGACTTACAAACAGACTTATACACAGGATTTCAAATAATCGCTAAATTGCATACTTATGAATAACAATCATTCACTGAATATACGCATATTTTCATAGGCTCAATTTGTTCCACGGTTATTTCTTGGTTTCAAGCTCAATTTCACCAAATTACATACTTATAAACAAACAGGCTTACAAACAGATTTATACACAGGATTTCACATAATCGCTAAATTGCATACTTATGAATAACAATCATTCATTGAATATACGCATATTTTCGTAAGCTCCATTTGTTCCACGGTTACTTCTTGGTTTAAAGCTCAATCTCGCCAAATTACACACTTATAAACAAACAAACATGGACGGCATACGTACAAACAAACAGGCATAAGGCTTTCTCGATTGTTTCTATGTTACAGTGTGAGGATATAATCGAAAAATTATACAATCATTATATAAAACAATTCACTGAATGCACGCATAGTTGCATACCATCCATTTGTTCCACGGTAACTACTTAGTTCCGATTCCAAGCTCTTTCTCGCCAAATTGCACCCTCATAAACAAACAAAGCCCGTACTTGCAAACAGGTATAAGGCTTCTCCGGTTGCTTCTTGAGCCGAACGCGAGCCGGAGGAGCGTGCCGAAGAACAATTTTTTCCCTCACATCCTGCCGACATCCTCTTTGGTCGGCCAATGAAGACGTCCTGCGCCCCCCGACCAAAGGAAACTCCCACGCCTTTGCAACTACTTCCCGCTCTCTTCAAGATGCTCTTCCAACTGCACATTATATAAATGCTGTTCGGTCTTCCCAGACCAAAAATCTTTATTATGACAGTCTTTTACTGATTAATTATAAAATAAGATGTTCTCCTTTTAAAATTAATTTGTATACCAAGTGAATTTTTATACCAATTATGACAGTCTTTTACTGATTAATTATAAAATAGATGTTCTCCTTCGAAAATTAATTTGTATACCAAGTGAATTTTTATACCAATTATGACAGTGTTTTAATGATTAATTATAAAATAAGATGGTCTCCTGTTAAAATTAATTTGTATACCAAGTGAATTTTTATACCAATTATGACAGTCTTTTACTGATTAATTATAAAATAACATGTTCTCCTTTTAAAATTAGTTTGTATACAAGTGAATTTTTATACCAATTATGACAGTTTTTCACTGATTAATTATAAAATATGATGTTCTCCTTTTAAAATTAATTTGTATGCCAATTGAATTTTTATACCAATTATGACAGTCATATACTGATTAATTATAAAATAAGATGTTCTCCTTTTAAAATTAATTTGTATATCAAGTGAATTTTATACCAATTATGACAGTCTTTTACTGATTAATTCTAAAATAAGATGTACTCCTTTTAAAATTAATTTGTATACCAAGTGAATTTTTATACCAATTATGACAGTTTTTTACTGATTAATTATAAAATAAGATGTTCTCCTTTTAAAATTAATTTGTATATCAAGTGAATTTTTATACCAATTATGACAGTCTTTCACTGATTAATTATAAAATAAGATGTTCTCCTTTTAAAATTAATTTTTATACCAAGTAGAAGTTAATTAATATGAAGAATATATTTTTATGCCTAGATAAAGGATAATATGCTTTTAAATTTTCAATTAATTATCAGGTCTAATTTTTTTTAAATGTCAATTAGTTCTATAGTTTTGATTTACAGAATAAAACAAACATTTTATTTCAATTTAAAATAAAATTTTAATTTTTAATATACATATTTCATATGTTATCTTTCTTGAAAGTGGATTTCATTTTTTATTGAGTGTTTTTTTGTTATCTATACATTTGATATCCATTTTAATTAATTTCTAGTACGTGATTCTTAATTAATAGATAAGCAGATAGAATAGATAGAGATAATATGCAATATTATTTGAATATTTAGTATAATTAACTATTATGGAAGAGGAGAGGGCGTTCTAATATTTTGTCCTTTTAAATTAAGCGGTGGTACAGAAAAGGTTGGGAATCATTGCTTTAAGTTAATAACTTTACTGTTTAGGTTAAACTAGTTTACGGTTTTTAATAGATAGATAATAAGATAAAATAGATATAATATTCAATGATATTTTAATGTATGGTATAATTAACTACCATGGAAGAGTAGGAGGTGTTCCGTTTATAAACTAGTTTGTGATTCTTAATAGATATATAAGCAGATAAAACTGATATAGATAATATGCAACGATATTTTAATCTTTAGTATAATTAAGTATTATGGAAGAGAAGGGGGTGTTCCAATATTTCTTCCTTCTAAAGATGGTCCAGAAAAGGTTGGGAATCACTGCTCTAAGTTAATGATTTTACTGTTTTGGTAAGATTAGGTTATGAACTAGTTTGTGATTCTTAATAGATAGATAGGCAGATAAAATAGATATAGATAATATGCAACGATATTTTAATCTTTAGTATAACTAACTATTATGGAAAAGAAGGGAGAGTTCCAATATTTTAGGATTTACAAAACCTCGGCACATTGCTCAATATCATTGCTAATAACCATACCAGCAGTGGGATTCGAACCTGCAGATTCTAGTGCCGGAAGAGAATATGTGGAATCAAGGTGTACTTACTAGCATTATAGAGATTAAAATCAAATTCTTCTCACAGAACTGTATGTATAAACAATTTTGTTTTTAGATTCATTTCAAATTTTGAAAAGCATACAAAAAAAGTCGTTAATTTCAAATAACTATAATTTTTTTAGTATATTTTTAAACTGTATTATACAAATCATTTTAGCATATAATTTCGATTAATACATGAGAACTAAGTACAAACGAAAAAATTCTCCAAACAGTAAAGAATTTATAATAATTTGAATTTGCATTCCTAAAATCATTATTACTTAATTATTCGTAGATATTCACAAAAAGAACTGCTTGGAGGAAATTTGAAATTATAACGCTATTTAAATCTATAAATATTTTAATTAAACGAAATTTGATATTCTAAAGACTTATACATATATGTCACATCCTTTTTGAGTTTCATTTGGAATTTATAGTTTCTTTTCTATTACTATGATTTACGCTTACAATAAATTTCCCATTATTTTTATCTAGTATTGATAGTAACTGTGACCGCTAAATTTTCCCCTTCCCCTCCTTCTTTTGTGTTTGCCCGTCACCGCAGACATACGAACACAAAATCGCACACAATCAGGTGTTAACTTTCCAAGCACACACAAGGTTGCAAATAGTTTAAAGTTACATCACTTTTTCCCACTAATTCATCGCTGCAGATTTTAGTGAACGCTTGCAACCTAATTGCAGACGATAATTCGATAAAAATAGTAATGACGTCACAAACGATTCAATTTCACCACCGAAACGATTCGAGAGAAAAATGTTCAAAATACAAGAGCTCAGTCCCCAACGTGGATTCAAATGAAGTGAAAGAATTGCTTTGATAAAAATGGATTTTGCGCAAATGTGAAATAACGCTAATTAGCATTTTAAAGGAAAATTGCGATGATGACTTGGGGTGTTCGAATTTTTACGGAACTTATTGATACGCAAAGATTTATATAAACAATAATTATTAATATTCGTGGCTGCGGTGCCAGAGATATGAATTTAACACATATTTTATGTCAAATTAATTGCTGAGTTGTTAGATTCTGGTGCAAAAGAAAGAAGCTGATAACAAAAAAATATTTTTATAAAGAAACTATGCAATCAATTCAGTTTTAAACAATATATTAACTTCATACAATACTTAGATTAGTAAAGTTTATTATTTAGCTAGCATAGCTACTTCACTGTTATTGTTAGAAACTAATAACTGTATTGTTAACACACTAGATTCGGTTTCATTGGACTACAATCATTTTTAGTGTTACGATTATTTCCCCTTTGCTTTTAAAATGGGTAGAAATTAATGAATAATCGATTGATAAGGTTAACATTTTGCTACACAAAAACTAATTACGTCGGGACCTACTATTTAAAGTCGATTTCGAAATCCAGGAATATACATTCTAACACTAGATTCGGTTTTATTGTTAACACTGCAGTGAACTTTAGTGTTATCATTATGTTCCCCTTTGCTTTTAAAATGGGTATAAATTAATGAATAATCGGCTGTTGCGGTTAACATTTTGCTACACAAGAGCTAATTACATCGGGACCTACTATATAAAGTCGATTTCGAAGTTCAGGAATATCCATTCCAACATTAAATTCGGTTTCATTGTGAACTGCAGTCAACTTTAGTGTTATCATTATGTTCCCCTTTGCTTTTAAAATGGGTAGAAATTAATGAATAATCGATTGATAAGGTTAACATTTTGCTATACAAGAACTAATATCGGGACCTACTATTTAAAGTCGATTTCGAAAGTCAGGAATATCTATTCTAACATTAGATTCGGTTTCATTGTGAACTGCAGTCAACTTTAGTGTTATCATTATGTTCCCCTTTGCTTTTAAAATGGGTGGAAATTAATGAATAATCGGTTGTTAAAGTTAACATTTTGCTACACAAGAACTAATTACATCGGGACCTACTATTTAAAGTCGATTTCGAAGTCCAGGAATATTCATTCTAACACTAGATTCGGTTTCATTATGAACGTACAATCAACTTTAGTGTTATCATTATGTTCCCCCTTGCTTTTAAAATGGGTAGAAATTAAAGAATAATCGGTTGTTAAAGTTAACATTTTGCTACACAAGAGCTATTTACATCGGGACCTACTATTTAAAGTCGATTTCGAAATCCAGGAATATCTATTCTAACACTAGATTCGGTTTCATTGTGAACTGCAGTCAACTTTAGTGTTATCATTATGTTCCCCTTTGCTTTTAAAATGGGTAGAAATTAATGAATAATTGGTTGTTAGGGTTAACATTTTGCTATACAAGAACTAATATCGGGACCTACTATTTAAAGTCGATTTCGAAAGTCAGGAATATCCATTCTAACACTAGATTCGGTTTCATTGTGAACTGCAGTCAACTTTAGTGTTAACCATATGTTCCCCTTTGCTTTTAAAATGGGAAGAAAATAATGAATAATCGATTGATAAGGTTAACATTTTGCTACACAAGAACTAATTACATCGGGACCTACTGTTTAAAGTCGATTCCGAAGGGCTGTGAACATCCATTCCAAAACAGGAATGGATAAGAATTAAGTCTTTTAGAATCGTGAATTAAT
>CM063507.1:97974773-98007273 GCA_032207245.1 Pardosa pseudoannulata | reverse complement strand
GTTTGCGGAAAATGGGTTTCAAAAACAGATTTTATATGTAAAAAATGTTTTCCATGAATTTTTTTATAATAAACATTTCATTTAAATTAATTGAAACTATTTTCTTTGCAAAAAACTTCAATTTTTTTGTATGAATCAAATAGTCTCACTTCAGTAAAAATGGGTATATGATCAACATCCGTAAATCTAGTATTAATATAATACATGAATTGATTAATTATAAAATATATAAAAGAACAATTATAGTATTTATAATTTGTTTACACTTGCCTAGTTATTGTTATAAAATAATTTTTAAAAGTATTTTTTTTAAAATATTTTTGGTTTATTTTATAATTACATAAATAAAAACATTTATTAATACTGATTTTCCTCAAAAGCGAACGTAGTTTCATAGTAAAGGTAGCTGTTTTGCTCATTGAATATCAATATATTCTATTAATAATAGTATTTAAAAAATAGTTTCACAAAATAATAAAAATACATGATATGCATAATTTTATAAAATACATAACGTATCTGAACTTATAATTATTTTCGAAACAATAAATCTTAATACATATATATATGCATATATATATATATATATATATATATATATATATATATATATATATATATATATATATATATATATATATATATATATATGTATATGTATATATATATATATATATATATATATATATACATGTATATGTATGTACACACACATATATATATATGTATGTATATGTATGTACATATATATATATATATATATATATATATATATATATATATATATATATACGCATGTGAAGAAAGAGAGAAAAAGATGGATTTGCATAAAGATATTGAAACAAATCACACACACAGACATATATATATATATATATATATATATATATATATATATATATATGAGAATTGTTTTACATATCCATATATTGATACACACATAATTATATACGACGAAAAACGATTTAAATAAAACAGTTCACATACTGAACAAGTGTTTCATTTATTTTAAAGTTCGAAATTATTTTTAGGTTACTCGAAGACAAAAGTGAAAATATATTGCAATAAATTAACTAATGAAATAACTAAAGCTATTCAAGAATGTCAAAAGAAAAATAGAACCCAAAAGGTTCGAAAAGAGATTTCTACATTATATACAGCGAGTTGGAACTTTAAACTGTTTTATGGTATTAAAGATGTCATAATATAATTATATACGACGAAAAATGATTTAAATAAAACAGTTCACACACTGAACAAGTTTTCTTTATTATTTTAAAGTTCAAAATTAGTTTTAGGTTACGAGAAGACGAAATGGAAAATTTATTGTAATAAATTAACTTATGTAGTAATTAAACTATTCAAAAATAGTAAGAGAAAAACAGAACAGAAAAAGTTTTTCGAAAAAAAGATTTCTACATTATATAGAACGAGTTGTAGCTATAAACTATTTTATAGTATTAAAGATGCCGTAGTATATTTAGAAAAAAAAAAGTAAAAAAACAGAGCTACACATCAGAGGAAACTAGCAAAAAAAAAAAGAGAAAAAAACAAATAACAAAGAACACAAAAGCTACATCTCAGAGAATGGAATAAATCGTCTTGTATCACTATATATGTATATATATATATATATATATATATATGTGTGTGTGTGTATATATATATGTGTATATATATATGTGTGTATATATATATGTGTATATATATATGTGTATATATATATATATATATATATATATGTATATATATATATATATATATATATATATATAAATATATATATGGAGCGATACAAGTTAAACTAAACAAATGAATTGTAGAAAAGAAATTTTTTAAATTCGAAATTATTTTTAAATTTTTTTAAGACTAGAATAAAAATATAATTAGATAATTGTAGCCACTAAAGCTATGTAAAGATGAAAAAATAAAAAGCAAAGCAAAATAGAAGACAATATTCCAACACAAATTTGCATTTTAAATATATAAAGCGAGTCATAAACGAAAACTGTTGAACACTATTTAGGTGTCACAGTAAAAAACAACGTGTCATAATTGTTCTATCTTTATGTATATATATATATTACATATACAGAAATTCAAATTGAACAAAACAGATAAAATGTAGAACTGAAATATATTTCAAAATTTGAAATTATTTTAAGTTTTTTAAAGGCAAGTGCAAGTATAAAAAATCATTTGAAAAGACGAAAATAATTTAAAGATGGAAAAAAAAAGCAAAGCAAACTAGAAGACAATATTCCAACACAAATTTGCATTCTAAATATATAAAGCGAGTCATAAACGAAAACTGTTGAACACTATTTAGGTGTCACAGTAAAAAAGGAACGTGCCATATATTGTTCTGTCTTTATATATATGTATATATATATATATATATTACATATAAGGAAATTCAAATTCAACAAAACAGATAAAATTTAGAACTGAAATATATTTTAAAATTTGAAATTATTTTAAGTTTTTTAAATTCAAGTGTAAGTATAACAAATCATTTGAAGAGACGAAAATAATTTAAAGATGAAAAAATAAAAAACAAAGCAAAATAGAAGACAATATTCCAACCCAAATTGGCATTTTAAATATATAAAGCGAGTCAAAAACGAAAACTGTTGAACACTATTTAGGTGTCACAGTAAAAAAAGAAAGTGTCATATATTGCTCTATCTTTATATATATGTATATATATATTACATATAAAGAAATTCAAATTGAACAAAACAGATAAAAAGTAAAACTGAAATTTATTTCAAAATTTGAAATTATTTTAAGTTTTTTAAATTCAAGTGCAAGTATAACAAATCATTTGAAGTGACGAAAATAATTTAAAGATGGAAAATCAAACAAAATCAAAACAGACGATATTTTTCCTAAACAAATTTGTACCTTAAATATATAGAGTGAGTCATAAAAGTGAACTGTCGAACAGTATTAAGGTGTCATCGTAAAAGAAGAGAACGGGATGGATACAGCTGTATTATTTAATGGACACTTTTTCGGCTTCTGTTTACGCACTCTATATGCAATCACCTGCCCTTCCGAATTCCGCTAAACTCCACCACCTGTTAGAATTTAACGCGGACTCACACAGTAGGTTTTCAGAAAATGTTAACAAAGTTCTCAACATCCCCGACCCCACAAGGGGGAAGAGTGTCAAAAAAGCGACGGAAAGGAAAGCGATGGGTAAGTCACCTCCTACCTTGACGGCGAACGCAAACATTCGAATGGAATCCGCTGGAATGCACCCGACTCATCCCTTTTCCGCTACACTTCTCTGCTTGCCTCCGGAGAGAAGAGAAGAGGAGGCACCCCGCTTTCTTTGGCACAAAAACGGAGATAAGCAGGTCCACCCCTATCGCTCGGCGCAGGCTCCCGGCGACCAATCGGAAGGCGGAAGAACTTACCTCGTCTCATCCCCCCTTTCTCCCTCCCCCCACACACCTCCTCGGACTGAGACGCTGGGCTGCACCGCCTTCCGCGCGCCCTCGGATGGGATCCGGAGAGGCAAGTTTCGGGAATGTGTTGCCACACACCACACGTGGGGGCGCTGATGGGGTGGTCGAGAGACGAAGTGTCCCCTTTCGGACAAAGACGATCGAGCGCCAGACGACGGAAGAGGTTTCGGTTTCGAATCCACACCGCACCACAAAGACTGCCTACCTCGTACATGATTTCACATCTATACAATGGTAACTGATTTATACGATGACAAGGAAGAAGAGATCATTTTTCGTACAAGTGAATACTTCGTATATGTGAATAGTAGTCGCTTCCGCCTACGAAAATATAAAAACACTACAGTGCTAGTTTTCTGCTTTTTTTTTTGTAATAAAAAACAGTTTAATGGAAAAAAAATATATTTATACTAATACCTGTTAACTATAACAACAAAATTAATTTTTTTCGTCTACATTAAATACTATAAAAAATCATACATTTTTTGTGAAACACTTAGCATTTAAAAAATATTATTAAATGTCAAGAGGAATAGAAAATACGAATTAAAAACTGTCTCTACTTTTCGAAGAATAAAATAAATAAAAATTCTGTTAGAGAAAAAGAGAAAACCAAAAGGATATGTAAGTATGCACCGAACAAGTCCATTCCTGAAAATGTTTAGCTCCCTTCATATAATTGGATAAAATTCACCTTAGAAAATTTACGTAGCGAATCGAACATTCCTTCGTATAAGAGAATGTTTCGTTTAATTGAATATTCGTATAAATGAATAATTTATTACATAGGTTTAAGAGAGAGTTACGTTGGTAACGTGATATGCTTCGTGTAACTAAACATTTCGTACAAGTAAATTTTCAATAAATGAGTTTTTACTGTATATAACAAAAATCGTTTGCAAAACAGTGCAGACGATATTTTCTTATGGTAGTGATGGGTACTTATTGTACTTATTTTATATACAGGCAATGCATTTAAATGTGTCGTTAGTCGAATAAAACCTGTTTATTTTATTCGATCACTGAGAAAATTCATTTTAAAACTTATTAGTTTACGCTTATTCGCCAAGGAGTATGATTTTATTTCATTAAATGAGTGTTCACGATCAAGTGTTTGTATATATATGTGTGTGTATGACTGACTAGCTGTAATGCAGGGGGGCCAGCGAAGAATTCTCTGCAACTCCCCTGGGATATAACCCAAATCTGGATACAAATAGCGATTAATGCCTATGAATTAAAATGTATTTACATATAATGAAGGTACTTTATAATTAAAATTGAAGTTTATCTTCGTTTAAATTTATTAAAATGACCCTAAAATTTAAAAGGTACATTTTAAAGAAGATTTGTTTTCTAATATTTCTCAATTAATATTTTGAAACGAATATTTTTTGATACTTCACATACAGTTCATTTGAATATATATTTTAACACTGGCGTGAAAGCCTATAAACTTTTTTGAGTACTCATTTCCGTTTAGGTCTATTTATCAAAAAAAAATTTTCTAATATTGTTGAATTAATATTTTGGAACGAATATTTTATTATACTTCACATATAGTTCATTTGAATAAACATATTTTAACACTGGCGTGAAAGCCTATAAACTTTTTAGAGTACTCATTTAAGTTTAGGTCTCTTTATCAAAAAAATTTATTTCTAATATTGCTCAATTAATATTTTGGAACGAATATTTTTTTATACTTCACATATAGTTCATTTGAATAAATATTTTTTCACATTGGCGTGAAAGCCTCTAAACTTTTTTGAGTACTTATTTCCGTTTAGGTCTCTTTATCAAAAAAATTTATTTCTAATATTGGTCAATTAATATTTTGAAACGAATATTATTTATATTTCACATATAGTTCATTTGAATAAACATATTTTAACACTGGTGTGAAAGCCTATAAACTTTTTAGAGTACTCATTTCCGTTTAGGTCTTTTTATCAAAAAAATTTTATTTCTAATATTGCTCAATTAATATTGTGGAACGAATATTTTTTTATACTTCACATATAGTTCATTTGAACAAATACATTTTAACACTGGCGTGAAAGCCTATAGACTTTTTAGAGTACTCATTTCCGTTTAGGTCTCTTTATCAAAAAAAATTTATTTCTAATATTACTCAATTAATATTTTGGAACGAATATTTTTTTGATACTTCACATATAGTTTATTTGAATAAATATATTTTAACACTGGCGTGAAAGCCTATAAACTTTTTAGAGTACTCATTTATTTTTAGGTCTCTTTGGCTGCCACAAAGATAAATTGGCAAAGTATTTGGCGCATATTTTGTTTCATTAGTGAAATAACATAACTGAAGAATACTTTAGTGTTTCCGAAACACCAGGCTACAAGTGTTCAAGATTAAGTGAATGCATTTAATTCCATTATTTTAGAACCTAATTAAAAACGACATTTTAATAACTAACAAGTAATTTTGGAACTTGTAAAAATTTTAATATTAATAATTAATATATATATATCAATTTACGTCCATATTATAACTGTCTATTAATAGTAAATTTATAATAAATTTACGATATATAAACAATGTATATATAAATGTATAATATATTGTATAAATAACGATTAATGCCTATGAATCAAAATGTATTTACATATAATGGAGGTATATTACAAATAAAACGGAAGATAACATATAGACGATACTACATAAATGTATACTACGATATGTACATAATTATAATAAATAAATAATAATTAATATAAATATAATAATTATCAATAATTATTTAAATATATTGATTTACTATATTAATTATTATTATATATCATATTTGATTTAATAATATTTAATATAGTAAATGAATTATAATAATCTATTATAGTAAAATATATCTCACTAAATACATGTCATAAAAAAAAGTCATAATACTTTTTTAATTTTTTTAAACCGAATGGGCACCCTTTATTTTCTCGAATAATCTCAAATGCGCTTACGTTACAAAAGTGTTGAGAAGCCTCAGCATTTACTTGAATTTTATTCCAAAAAAACTTTGCTTTTATAATGCTAATACTTTGCTAATTTACTAATTGCTATTTTAAACACCGCATACTTTCTTCAAAAAATCGTTTGCTAGGATTTAATCTAAGGATTAAAACTTTGCTAATTTACTAAAATCTTTTATAAACACCGCATACTTTCTTCAAAAAATCATTTGCTAGGATTTAATCTAAGTATTCAAACTTTGCTAATTTACTAATATCTATTATAAACACTGATTACTTTCTTCAAAAAATGGTTTGCTAGAATTTAATCTAAGTATTCAAACTTTGCTAATTTACTAGTATCCAGTATAAATACCTCATTCTTTCTTCAAAAAATCGTTTGCTAGGATTTAATCTACACGTTCAAATTTTGCTAATTTACTAATATCTATTATAAACACCGCAAACTTTCTTTAAAAAATCGTTTGCTAGGATTTAATCTAAGTATTCAAACTTTGCTAATTTACTAATATCTATTATAAAGCACCGCATACTTTCTTCAAAAAATCGTTTGCTAGGATTTAATCTAAGTATTCAAACTTTGCTAATTTACTAAAATCTTTTATAAACACCGCATGCTTTCTTTAAAAAATCGTTTGACAGGAATTAATCAAAGTATTCAAATACAGAGGTATATATGGTTGCTCCATAGATATCATTTAAACCTCGAATTCTTTCTCTAGCCTTATCAATGCAATACATCACGCGCTTAGAGCGAAAACTAAACACATCTGAAAGTTTAACTTTCAATTTTCTTATCAGGTAAAAAAATCGACATTTTATCTTTTAAAAAATCTATATTAGGGTGAGATTTCGGTCAGATGGTAGTGTACTTCGAGAAAGGAATCTGATCGAAGCGATACGCCAAATTGTTTAAAAAAACAATTCATTGGGAAATAATAATAATAACAATAAATAAATAACAGAAAATCTGTTCACTGTATACTGCAACCGTTAAAATCGAAAAGAATTTTCATAAAATTCGTGCACCTGATTTTATATCAATCAAATTCGTTTAAAGCACAAACTAAAGTCACTTAATTTTGTGGTATAAAGTACAAAAGTATGCTATCATGAAGTAAAACGTAAAAGAATATTTTTTCTAGAAGGGAATTTATTAAGATCTATTTAGAATAAAATCATTATAAAATAAATAAACCGTAATTATATATATAGTTCTGTAACGTGTCTGGGAAAAATATAATTCATAAAATAAATTCACAGACAAAATACATTGAAAACTTTTCAAATAAAATTGTTGAAATATATAAATAAATTAAAGAAAAATTAAGATAAATTAGCTTACTTTAGGGAAATAAAGTGACAAATCGGTCACAGTTACAAACGAATTCGATGAAAAATAAATAATTTAAATATATTTTCGTGATGCTTATAGCAAATTTTCGTTCAAAAAGCAAAGTGATAAATAGAATACAATTAATGCTTTTCGAATAAAAATAGCGGAAAAAATAAATAAAAAGGACGAAATACAACGAAAACTTTTCAAATAAAACTACTGAAATATAAATAAATTGAAGAAAAATATTGGGGGGGGGGTACATCATCGTCAAAGAGTAAAATGATAAACTGATCACGAAAAATTTCAATTAAATTCATAGAAAATTAAATAATCTGAATATTTTTGGGATAAGCAAAGGAAATGTACGTTCACATAAAGCAAACGGATAAATGAAATACACTGAACGTTGTTCAAATAAAATAGTTTAAAAATAAATAAGATAGAAAAAAGTGCAACACGTGACAGCAATTTATTTTCGGAGAGTGGAATGATAAACTATGCATATTAAACATTTTATTTTAAGTAAATTTAAATGCAAAATAAAAAAAATACACATATTTTTTGACACACCTGCAAAGTTTAAATTCATAAAGTCAAAATCTGTTAAAAATTATTAAAAATGTAAAAAATTAAACATGATTGGAGAGTTTAATAAAAATGCTAATCACAGATGGCAATTACATGGCTTAGATGCCAAGATTGGTATACCAAACAGATCACGCCAAAAAATTTGAAATATCAATAAAAATTTGTAATAAAAAGCAGATAAGATATTTATGCTCAAAAAAATTTTGCGTTTCAATTTACTTTGATAAAATTCTAATTGACAATCCTGTGTTAAATAAATGTCTTTAAAACATAAATTCACTGAAAAAAATTAACATAATACGATCAATTGTCATATATAACAGATAAACTTTTAAAAAAGTAAATTGATTCATATAGTGTTTTAGTAAATTAAGTATTACAAAATTTTGTAATCTTATACATTGAGTCATAACTAAATCAATCACATTATTTTTTAATTCAATTTAAAAATTTTTTGTTTATATTTAAAATATTCCTGTAGCTTTCAATTTTATCTTCTAGTTTTACCTTATCATTACCTTAAAATATACTTTAAACATATTTGGATATTATTCTGTCGACTAAAAGTTACTAAACAGTAACATTGAATTTCCGTGAAAAAATTTAGAGAAAAATTCTAATTGACAATCCTGTGTTAAATAAATGTCTTTAAAACATAAATTCACTGAAAAAAATAAACATAGTACGATCAATCGTGATATATAACAGATAAACTTTTAAAAAAGTAAATTGATTCATATACTGTTTTTGTAAATTAAGTATTACAAAATTTTGTAATCTTATACATTGAGTCATAACTAAACCAATCACATTATTTTTTAATTCAATTAAAAGAAAATTTATATTTAAAATTTTCCTGTAGCTTTTAATTTTATCTTCTAGTTTTACCTTATCATTACCCCAAAATATACTTTGAACATATTTCGATAGTATTCTGTCGACTAAAAGTTACTAAACAGTAACATTGAATTTCCGTGAAAAAATTTAGAGAAAAATTCTAATTGACAATCCTGTGTTAAATAAATGTCTTTAAAACATAAATTCACTGAAAAAAAAATAAACATAATACAATCAATTGTGATATATAACAGATAAACTTTTAAAAAAGTAAATTGATTCATATAGTGTTTTTGTACATTAAGTATTACAAAATTTTGTAATCTTATACATTGAGTCATAAGTAAACCAATCACATTATTTTTTAATTCAATTAAAAGAAAATTTATATTTAAAATTTTCCTGTAGCTTTTAATTTTATCTTCTAGTTTAACCTTATCATTACCCAAAAATATACTTTGAACATATTTGGATATTATTATGTCGACTAAAAGTTACTAAACAGTAACACTGAATTTCCGTGAAAAAATTTAGTGAGATAGAAGTATTTTGAAATATCATACAACAGCTCAACTTATCTATTGAGTGCAGGGGCGTAGCGATAAATTTTTCATGAGGCGATTTCTCCCTTTTTAGCTCATATATCAAAATTAATACAGAAATCCTTACATATATAATACGTATATATAGCAATCCCCATGGGGGAAGTTCATCCCCTTTCTTTAGCTCTCCACTGATATACCAGTAAAGGAAGGAAAAATTTCCAAGAATTCATTATTCTTGAAAAGATACATAAGGTGATCCGATCCATTAAAATTGGCGATCACTTTTTAAACTATGGGTAACCGAGATGAGTAACAAAATGAAATAATGGATCCGATACATTAGGCGAAGATTGACTGTGGCCTTTTTTGAACTATGAGTCGGGACTGTTACTCATCTGAGTAACAAAATGAAATGCAGGATCCGAATCATTAAGCGAAGATTGACCATCACTTTTTAATCAATGGGTCGAGACCAAGAGGAGTAACCAAATGAAATGTTGGATCCGAACCATTAAGCGAAGATTGACCCTCACTTTTTAATCAATGGGTCGAGACCAATATGAGTAACCAAATGAAATGTTGGATCCGAACCATTAAGCGAAGATTGACCATTACTTTTAAATCAATGGGTCGAGACCAAGATGAGTAACAAATTGAAATATTAGATTCGAAGCGTTAAACACTGATCGTCGCTTTTTTAAAATACGAGTGTGACCAAGATTAGTAACAAAATGAAAAGTTGGATCTGATCAATTAAGTGAAGACTGACCATTACTTTTTAAAATATAGATCGTAACCCAGACGATTAATAAATTGAAATGTTGGATCTGATCAATTAAGTGAAGACTAGCCATTCTTAAACTATGGGTCTAGACTCAAACGAGTGACAAAATTAAATGTTGGATCCGAACCATTAAGCGAAGATTGACCATCACTTTTTAATCAACGGGTCGTAACCAAGATGAGTAACAAAACGAAATATTAGATTCGAACCATTAATTGAAAACTGACCGTCGCTTTTTTAAAGTACGATTGTGACCAACATTAGTAACAAAATGAAGTTGGATCTGATCAATTAAATGAAGGCTGACCATTACTTTTATAATTACTGGTCGTAACCCAGACGAGTAATAAATTGAAATACTGGATCTGATCAATTAAGTGAAGACTGGCCATTACTTTTTACACTACGGGTCGTTACTCAGACGAGTAACAAAATCCAGCATTTCATTAATGTTAGATCTGATCAATTAAGTGAAGACAAATCATTACTTTTTAAACTATGGGTCGTTACCCAGACGAGTAACAAAATCTAGCATTTCATTAATGTTGGATCTGATCAATTAAGTGAAGACTAACCATTGCTTTTTAAACTATTGGTCGTTACCCAGACGAGTAACAAAATGAAATGTTGAGATAACAAAAATTCAATTTAGACATATAAGTTTGAAAAATAATTAGTTGTAAGATTCTTCTACTATTCAGTAACACTTATGTCCACATTTTTATCTTTAATGACTATTAAATCCAAATATCATTTGACGCTGAAGACATTTTACGTCCCGTGGTATAAAATCTGGCACGAAGATTTAATTTGCTCTACAGTTATTTTGATCCAAACAATGAATACAAGGCCAAAACCTCCTTGAAACGTGATTTTTGGTCAATGATTTTTATAAACTTTAAGTAAATATTGATACAACCATTTTCCATACACCTGTTCTTTGTCGGATTTACTGGAAATATTAATTTGATATTCTTATTTTACAGTTACTATTTAAGATTGAGGAACATTCTTAGCGATAAACAGGAGTCAAGAAAGAAAAAAACTTTAAGAAGTGTTGCCATACAACAAATGTGAAATAAATAAACTCATACTACCCAGTAATGTGAATTTAAATCTAAAAAATATGTTTGTTTAGCGTCTATCAACTTTATCTTCTCCTAAAAAAAAACATCAAATTAAACCGAGCAGATGTTCGCTTGAGGATGAACAGGCCCAAAAAATTCGAACATTAAGTGCTCGACGCGATAAGTTGTCCTCCTGTGCGCGCACGCAAAAACGACAATTCCTCTAGAACCGCCCGTCTAATCAGAGTCGAGGGGGAAAAATCGTCCATCTTTGTGCCAACTGCCAAAAGGGTTGTGAGCAGGATAAACTGGTAAATATCACATCTGCAAAGGAATCAACCCTTTTATCTATAAGCCGCCATTTTTGCTTCTATAGTTACAGTGAGAAAGAGAGAGAGAAAAAACGAGGGTAAAGGAGGGGGGGGGAGGTAGTAGAACAGAATCAGAATTTTCCAGACAACTCGATTATGCAGGCCGCGATAACGGAATCAGAGGCGACAAAAACCCCGCTAATGAGTGGTGTAATTAGCGACTGAGCAGTTTTTATTCCCCTTTTCTCTCTCTTTTTTTTTCAATTTGTAATTTTTTAGGGAAAAAATATAAAAGGGGGGGAGGGTGGAAAAAAGTTCGAATGTGGGGGGAAAAACATTATTTACCCGCTGGAGCGTGAGGATTCGGTTAACCACCTGTTTTAAAAACAAGCTCTCTGGTAAATTTTGGATTTTGATAAAGCAGAAATGAGATTGCGAGGGGGGTGGAAGTGGGGGGGTATTGTGATGTTTTCTTTTCGGCGTCTTTGCAGACCCCCCAAAAAACGTGCATAATGGGGCGGAAGTTGATCTGCGATCGGAAATAGTTGCCGGTTTTTATTTTGCGCCAGCGCGGGTTTTTATTCAATTTCGCGGATTTTTCTCGATCGGCCTTCAGAGGAATACGTCGAGGATGCGCTAAATGGATTGTGTTCGAAAAGGAGAATTCTTTTATTCGTTTTTTTCTTTTTTTATCTTCACTATATTTTTTTTTTGTCCCTGTCTGTTCCTGAAACAGAAAATAATCTAACGTTGGGATTTATCTTACGAAATTCCTTTTTTCCTTTTTTTTTTTGCCCCCCACAAACTCCCTTCGCTTAATTACCATTATCTGTTTACGCCGCTAAGTTGATTACTGCATTCGAACATTTCCTCTAGAAAAAGAATGGTATTTAATATGGGGAAAAATAAACAATCATAACAGCTAATGCACGTAAATTTGGGATATGTCGGCGTAATGTTAGTAAAGCTAGACAACGATTCAAAATTCTTACTGTTAAAAAGAGAATATTTCCCTTTTTAAATTCTTTCTCTTAACCCAGCGATTCTCAAACTTTTTATCTCCTAGAACCTCTTTATTACCACATTGGTAGCAACGGAATACCCATAATAAATATTAAGGACAAAGTAAGGGCTATTTTTCCCTGATTAGGCATTAACTTAACACTAGATTTACGGATGTTGATCATATACCTATTTTTATTGAAGTGAGCCAATTTGACTCATACTAGAAAATTGAAGCCTTTTGCAAAGAAAATAGTTCCAAATTAATTTAAATAAAATGTTTATTATCAAAAAATTCATGGAAAACATTTTTTACATATAAAGTCTGTTTTTGAAACACGTTTTTCGCAAACTTTTCTATTACATTTAGCACAATGGTTTCTACATCTGACTTTAAAATATCTAGTGATTTAAGTCATGATTTATAACAACATAAATAAACGAACCCTGTTAGTTTAAGTAGTATTTCAAGCAAAGTGTACACACACACACACACACACACACATATATATATATATATATATATATATATATATATATATATATATATGTGTGTGTGTGTGTGTGTGTGTGTGTGTGTGTAATGCTTTTATAATATGCTGAGATTCACAAGTGTGAAAAAAACATTATTGATTTAAATTTATCAGTTATAAAACTTCCAGTGATTTAAATCATGATTTATATCGAGGGGATATAAATCAACCAACCGTATTTGTTCAAATAACATTTCAAGTAAAGGTTTATATATATATATATATATATATATATATATATATATATATATATATATATATATATATAAATATATATATATATATATATACAAAATATATACATATATATATATACTTTAAATTATATATATATATATATATATATATATATATATATATATATGTGTGTGTGTGTGTGTGTAATGCTATTACAATATTCTGAAGTTCACAAAGTGTGAAAAAAAAAGTAAAACTGATTTCAATTCACTGACTTTATACTCAGTGATTTAAATCATGATTTATAACAATATAAATCAACAAACCCTGTTAGTTTAAACTGTATTTCAAGCAAAGTGTACACACACACACACACACACATATATATATATATATATATATACACACATATATGCACACACACACACACACACACACACACATATATATATATATATATATGTGTGTGTGTGTGTGTGTGTGTGTGTGTGTGTAATGCTATTACATTATGTTGAAGTTCACAAAGTGTGAAAAAAAAGTAAAACTGATTTCAATTCACTGACTTTATACAAAGTGATTTAAATCATGATTTATAACAATATAAATCAACGAACCATGTTAGTTTAAACAGTATTTCAAACAAAGTGTACACACACACACATATATATATATATATATATATATATATAAATATATCATATATATATATATATATATGTGTGTGTGTGTGTGTGTGTGTGTGTGTAATGCTATTACAATATGCTGAAATTCTCAAAGTGTGAAAAAAGGTATTATTGATTTAAATTCATCAGTTATGAAATATCCAGTGATTTAAATCATGATTTATATTAAGGTGATATAAATCATGGTGATATAAATCGAACCAACTCTGTTAGTTTAAGTGGTATTTCAAGTGAAGAGAATGTGATGTTATTACAAAATGCTAAAATTCATCATAATAACAATTACTGCGCAATGCCTCTTTCCCTGTAAAAGTACTTCCCTCTTCATCGCTTTATTCGAACTGGAAAGCTACCTTTACCCCCTCTACAACCCCTGGGAATTTTTCGTCTGGTAGTCATTGTCCTTAGTTATTATGTTCTGACATGATGAAGTGGAAATGAACTTTCACTCCAACCGTAACTAAAAATAACTCGGAAAGGGTCTAGCTGGCCAATAAAAGTTTTATTTCGCTTACATATCTCAAATAAATATAAATGTTTTTGATTTATTTAATAGAATTCAACGTTAGAGAAAATAATACAGAATTCTATACATGAAAATTAATAAGTTATTGATAGCATTAGGATAGTTGATGATTTTATAGAAGATGAGTAAAAATTATTGAGCGCATTTTATATATAAATAGATAACAAGTCAAAATATATGCTAAATATAATTATTGATAGCGTTAAGATAGTTGATGACTGTATACAAGGTTGGAAAAAATTATTGAGGGCATTTCATCTTTTGAAGAATAGAGAACAAATCAAAGTACATATATATTTATAGTAATATAATTATTGATATCGTTAAGATAGTGATGACTTATACAAAGTTGTCAAAAATTATTGAGCGCACTACATATTTAAAGAAATAGAGAAGAAATCAAAGTACATATATGTTTATAGTAAATATAATCATTGATAGCATTAAGATAGTTGATGACTGTATATAAGGTTGGCAAAATTTATTGAGCGCATTTTATATTTGAAGAAATAGAGAACAAATCAAAGTACATATATGTTTATAGTAAATATAATTATTGATAGCGTTAAGATAGTTGATGATTATATACAAGATGAGTAAAAATTATTGAGCGCATTACGTATTTGAAGAAATAGAGAACAAATCAAAGTACATACATGTTTATAGTAAATATAATTATTGATAGCAGTAAGATAGTTGACGACTATATACAAGATGAGCAAAAATTATTGAGAGCATTACATCTTTCGAAGAAATCAAAGTACATATATGTTTATAGTAAATATAATTATTGATAGCATTAAGTTAGTTGATGACTATATACAAGATTAGCAAAAATTATGAGCGCATTTCATATTTGAAGAAATAGAGAACAAATCAAAGTACATATATGTGTATAGTAAATATAATTATTGATAGCGTTAAGATAGTTGATGATTATATACAAGATGAGTAAAAATTATTGAGCGCATTACGTATTTGAAGAAATAGAGAACAAATCAAAGTACATACATGTTTATAGTAAATATAATTATTGATAGCATGAAGATAGTTGACGACTATATACAAGTTGACCAAAAATTATTGAGAGCATTACATCTTTCGAAGAAATCAAAGTACATATATGTTTACAGTAAATATAATTATTGATAGCATTAAGTTAGTTGATGACTATATACATGGGGGGCAAGAATAATTGAGCGAATTTCATATTTGAAGAAATAGAGAACAAATCAAAGTACATATATATATATATATATATATATATATATATATATATATATAGTAAATATAATTATTGATAGCATTAAGATAGTGGAGGACTATATACAAGGTTGGCAAAAATTATTGAGCGCACTACATCTTTTGAAGAAATAGAGAACAAATCAAAGTACATATATGTTTATAGTAAATATAATTATTGATAGCAGTAAGATAGTTGACGACTATATACAAGATGAGTAAAAATTATTGAGCGCATTACATATTTGAAGAAATAGAGAACAAATCAAAGTACATATATGTTTATAGTAAATATAATTATTGATAGCATTAAGATAGTTGATGACTATATACAAAGTTGGTAAAAATTATTGAGCGTATTACGTATTTGAAAAAATAGAGAACAAATTAAAGTACATATATGTTTATAGTAAATACAATTATCGATGACGCTTTCATCCGATTCCTTGAGAGTCGTATAAGTAAATTGCTACTGTATATGAAAAAAAAATTATAATTTATGGTAACAAGTAGTCTTAAAGCTATGCTGTAGAATTTCTATAAAAAGAAATCTTATATCAGTCGTCTGCCTTTTCCCCCCTTTTGTCTCTGGCAACACAATGAAAGATTCGTTGGATTTTCTATTTCATTAACCTTTCGAAATAATTTCCTGCACAGTAATCTGAACTGGGATTCACCTGTTTGGAGTTAGAACAGGAAATCTGACCTGCAGATGTTTCGTCACACTTTGCAACATGGTCAGTTTCCTAACAGCTTCTAAATCACTCGAAAAGTTCTGAAAAAAAGTGACGCGTTTGCAAGAAATGTAACGATACTATTGACAGACAGGTATTGTTTTAGAAAGCTGGGACTGTAGGTTAAAATTTCGAGGTTTAAGATTTAAAATAAACGCCATTTTGTTTATAGAGCAAAGAAATGTTTTCTTAGAGCAGGATCACCACCGCTTGATCTGTGTTTAGTCAGAGATAGTAAGCAATTAATTGCGTTATAATTATGTGGTGATTATTCTGCAATTATCTCTTAATCATCTGTGACGAGATCGGGTCAAAAGTTAACAGATTTCTAACTGTAATGTATGCTGAGAATAAAATAAAACTTTAAATTTTTTGGCTGTTAATAAAATCACTTTAAAAATGGTTTATTTTCATTTTTCTAAGAAATTTTTAGTGTAATAGTTTCCTGATGAATTTTACTAATTAGCAAGCAAGAAGCGTACTAACAAAAAAACTATAGTGAATTTAATGGGGATAAATTACAACAGTGATATAGCGAAAACTCAAAATGCCGTTTTTTAACCGTAAAACACTGTATTTCCTGCTTCGTTACTGAAAACAGTCTCTTGCTTTATCACACCGACTGGCCATGACTGCAACCCCTGTCGCACCCTTGGTTCTACACACACTTACACACATGTAATGTAAAAATCTATCTTCGGTAGCGTATATCTCCATTTCGTTCGTGAATTTCCTATATTGGCCGCTAGGGAACTATACAGTTTTAATTGGTTAGACCTCTTTCCCGAGGACATGAACTGTAGCTCCAGTGGTCAGTTTACATTAGGGGTTAAAAGCGGAAAAGCAAAGAGACACGGGATTTTTGCCCTTGAAATTAGATTTTAAAACCCCTCAGAATTTTCTCAGGTCGTAATGAAGGCTGTCGGCTATAAATTTACTTCGGTATGATTGATCTATCGCATTACGGAAAGTTTCCTGACAGTATATTCCTTAAAGGGTTTTTGGGGTTTTATACAAAATTTCTATATTATTTTACTGATTTAGTTTACTTTTCCTTTACACACAGACACACACACACACACACATATATATTATATTATATAATATATATTATATATATATACATACAACATGTATATATGTACATATATATGCATATATATATTTATATATATACATACAAACATATATATATGTATATATGTATAATATATATATATATATATATATATATATATATATATATATATATATATATAACACATACGATTTACAGAGAGAAACGTATTCTCTGAAATTACCAAGTCTAGCGAAATCTGGCTATGTACCAATATCTTTTTTTTTTTTTTTAATTTAAATTCGAACTATAGTTACAATTAATTTATTCCAGATCGCACTATAAGATACACTTCTAACAAAATCATTTACGAAAAGTTACACAAATTTTTCCTTTTTTAGTTCACTTTTATATAAAATTCGCCAACTTTCATTGACCTTCCACCAAAGTGGATGTTTTTAGTTTATCTCTACAACATTTAATATCTAAAGTATAAAACTTTCCCACGCTGCCGTTAACACTTTTTTTTTTGCCCCTTAAACAAACAAATAACAGACGATTATTTGAAGCGGCGAAAATACACACAAACAAAAACAAAAATTTACGCGAAAAACTTACAAACTGTCCCCAAACTGTCTGCTGTATCACTTTTGCGGTTTTAGCAATGTCGGTGATAATAATAATAATAAAAAAAGAAAATCCCCATCATCGTGATAATGGGAAAAAAATGTTAAGAAACGCGATCAAACAAACAAACAACAAAGGGCTGTACAGGGGGAAAAGTCCCCAGATTCACGTGCTGAGGTGGAGCACAACTGCGTCATTGCTTTCGGGAGAGAAGATAACAAACCAATCTGCGTTTAATAATACCGGTAGTCGGACGGAATTTGGAAAAGGAGTCTCAAGTTGCCGTTTAGGGAGCCACTAATCTAAATCTTACCTTACCCAATTTGGGAAGAAATTTTTCTAAATGCTTCCAAATGCGATGCCGGTTTAAACGGCGACCATAATTGGTCACATTTGTCGATGTGCCGAACTAGTAAGGAAACATGCTGATAAATCTGGATACACACATACGCACAAAAGAGCTTTAACCCTTTGACAGTTTCATTTCTTTCCAGAATTCGGTCCAAAAAATGTCACATTTTTTATTGCATTTTTTTTGTTATTTTAAACATTTTTAAACTAAACAGAATATGTTATTAAAATTAACATTTCTAAATTTTTAAGCATTTATTACAAACTTTTTTCTTTATAAAGCATCATAGAATAATTACCTTTAGTCTATCGATATAAGTTACAATTTTTAATTCCATTTTAAACAAATACGAGAGTATCAAGGTTATCACAATTAATTTTTAAAAATGTCTTTACTGATTATCTGTACTACTATTTGTGTATAGAATACTTTATATATCTAGTAAATTTTTTTATATATATTTACAGATAATTATTCTGATATACATAATAAAAAATTATATATTAATATATATTAAAATAAAATATATTATTAATTTACATAAATAAAATTATACTAGAAAATATAACCAGATTATACATAAATAACAAATTCTCTTCGATACTAAACAATAAAAAAACTCGCGCTTTTTACAATAATTTAAAATACAATTCTCCTATCATTTACTGGACATCTATAGGAAATTTTTCAAATTAAAAATATGCCAAACAATGCAACTGAAACCTAGAAATAATTTCCGTACTATAATAGTAAGCAATGTGTTACACAAAACAAATTTAGTGCTTTTATTACATAAAAGTTTCTTATTTTCTTAAGTCTATTTTCAGGATAAAAGTACAGTTAGAAGGGATAAAAAATACTTGTTCCTTAAATTAGTAAAATTATAGTATATTAATAGCACTATACTATTTTCTATCTGAAAGATTTTATTGTCATATACAAAACAAAAAAATCACATGACTGTATCTGATATATCGCGTTAAAAAAAAAAAATAAGATTTTTAAGATTCAAAAAAAAATATTCCTAAAAATAAAGAAAATTAAATTCTAAAATTTTAAGATAACTGCATTAAGCCTGTCCACAATCTACTAAAGAAAGATCGATTTACACACACATTTATAATCTACCCACGATCTGCGCTAATTAACTTCCCCGTTCATAAGATCTGTAACCGTCTACCCAACATCTGCCTAACAGAGTTTAACTACAGATTTTCGTAGTTTCTTTCCACAAATACCACCCTAAGTTCGGTTAACATAGTCCACAGTTATGAAGGTTTCCGTAAAAAAAATAATAAGTGATAAATTTAATTTCTCGATCTACACAGAAAAAAAGAAAGAAACGCATCTACATAAGAGAAAGAACATCCATTTAATTCCTGTCTACACACATCTAATCAACAAAATTAATTTCGATCTGTATTAGGTCTGTCCACAATCCACTAAAGAAAGATCGATTTACACACACATTAATAATCTACCCACGATCTGCGCTAATTAACTTCCCCGCACCTAAGATCTGCAACCGTCTACCTAACATCTGCCTAACACGGAGTTTTAACTCCAGCTTTTCGCAGTTTCTTTCCACAAACAAATACCACCCTTAAGTTCTTAGTCACCCGAGCGACTACCGGCTGCACAAAATCAACCCATAAGGCCAAGTTTTTCCCCGTTCGCATGTCACACACTCCACCCACCCTGCAGGGAGATCACCCTTCCTCACCCCTCACTCTCCAGAATGCCGACCAGGTGTGTAGAATATGAAACACACACGTATATATACATAAAAGAGAGTCTTCCAGCTGGCAGATAGGCTCCTAAGCCGTTAGATAACGAGCCGGCGGCACGCGCAGTTAACGGTTTGCAGACAGTTAGGAACTGGGGGGGGGGGTCGGGGAGGATAGGAAACGAAAACGAAAGTAATCGCGAGGGCAGGGTGGGGGCATCTTTTTTGGGAAGCAGGGCGTATCGGGAGACGCGGTCATGCCTGGCGGATCCTAGAAGGGGAAACCATAAACAGAAGCCAATAAGTGGAACCGCAGACGATGGGACTGGAGCAAACGATAGGGATGATAGCTTGTGGACGATGTGTCACGACAATACACCCCCCATGATAAGTTCAGAGACGGGGCTTCGAGTAACATAAATTTTTTCATCAACACCACGGTCTTAAGATTCACTTGTGGCTTACTCGACAACGCTTAATTTCTCCTTCTTTACTGTCATCTGGATGGAGGAGGGTCTGGATTTGTGTAAGCTGGTATCGGTTGGTCTTTACAAGGACAAACATTTATTTTACCAACACACACACCAAAGAACCACACAAAGAATAAAAATAGACAATGATTCTTAAACAGCGAAATTGCTAAGGAGTCTCGTTCAAGAACGTCAGGCGTCGATCTCTAGGGTACTCCCTTCTCGCTTGGTGGTTTAGTCCCCCCTAAAATGTAAACGAAATGTAGAGGACGGCTGTCATCTGTTGCGGGAGTCGTTCAGGGACTAGGAATCATTCTTGACATCTACCAAAGTCAGAGTTGGATAATAGTTTTAATAGAGAGGACACTTCCCTTAGATAACGTAGATGTGTGTTGGTTTGGTTTGGTTTCGAACGCTACGGACTACTTACTTTGCAATAAGAGTTCTAATGAAAATGAGATCTACTGCTTAAAGCCGATTCCGAATGACTACGAACATCCATGTCACAGTGATCGAAACCACGAATTCTGGTACCGTATGTCCCCATCCTAACTATATTCAGCCGTCGTTAGGCTTGAATCATAGACGCTTGAATCTAACCCCACCAGTGGCATGAATATTTACAAGTGTTTGCAATCATCTTTCCGCGCAAACAGCCTTTGTTCCGCGTTAAAAGTTGACCGTAGTGCTTTCAACCACCAATCAAAAGCTAGAACTCGCTAGAACTATTAAGCTAGAACATTAAGCTAGAAGCTAGAACTATTAAACACCGAAATTCATTCCATAAACAATAACCATCGCCAAAGTACCGGCAAAGACCCATAATTGTACCACAAAGTACATTACGTTTCGTGCTTGCCCCGTATGCATAACCACCACTAATAAGTAACTATTGAGTACTAGCATATAGCCCGTCATATGACGGGATGTGTAAAATTTATAATTTTCCAGAATTTGTAAAGTACCCTATGAGGCAGGCCAAAAAATGGTTTGTTTTTGGCTGAGAATTATTTGGTACACGCTCAATACTTTGTTTATCTTTAATGACCGCATGTTAGCTGCCAACTTTAATTTATCTTGTCATATTATCTTGTCAGAATCGGCTTTCAGCAGTAGATCTAACCCTCTCGTAACAATACAGTTGACCGTAATGTTCCAAACTAAAACAAAACTTTTTTAAATATAACGTGCAATTCATCAATTCCCCAGCGATAGGTCATATTTAATATTGATTTATTTTTATCCTACGCCAGATCTTGATGCCAACAGTCTATTCCGGGTGGCTTAATACTAACATTAATAGCTACTAACATTTAACACTAGATTTACGGACCTAGCCAATTTGACTCATTAAAAATTTGATCACTATATATATTATAAAACTTTAACCCCTTCCGGTAAAATGACGAGTCTAGCTCGTCATTAGTTTTTCATTCCATACCGCACAATGACGAGCTACACTCGTCATGCGATTAAAGTTACTGTTAAATACGATAATTAATTTAGTTTAAAATTTCTAGTGTACTGAATTTGGCAACACTTTTTATCACTTGTGAAAATCACAAGTCACTATTGCATATTGTTTACTTGGTACAAGTCATTGCTAAATTAATGATTCAGAATAAAAGAAAACCTACTAAGAAATACCGTGTGCGTTACAAGAATCAAATTAAAAGTGAGACTACTTGGCGGTGTAAACAATTAAGAATTCCTTTGCACTTTGTTTTGAAAAGTACCACTAGCTTGAAGACTATTATCTGTATACCTTATTAATGTTTCGCTTTGATATTTTCTTAATTTTACTGTTTCTGATATTATTTAACACTATGTAAAAAGTGGATTTTAATTAAGAATATGTAAGAATTGTAAAATGAAACAAGTTTTTTAAATAAAAATTAAATGGTTATTTCATGCACAGTTTTTCATTATTAAATCATACCGGAAGGGTTAATATCACTTTTCAAAAACATACGTTGGTTTTTAGTTAAGTAATAAAATATATGTAAACTTTCATTCCTCTTCCCCGCAGACCCCTTCATTTCGCATTATCAAATGGGGTATACCTATTTTCACGGTTGATTTGACTCATAGAATGTATATGAAAATAAATATAGTAATAAATATAGTATAAAATAATTATAGAGTATAAAGTAAATATAGAGAAGAAGTCGAGAACACTTCCATTCCAATGACAGAAATTCATGCTACTGACGCACGGAAGAATTGTCGAGTTCAACAATTATGCAAAAGAAACAGATGTAGAAACCATTGTGCTAAATGTAATAGAAATGTTTGCGGAAAATGGGTTTCAAAAACAGATTTTATATGTCAAAAATGTTTTCCATGAATTTTTTGATAATAAACATTTCATTTAAATTAATTTGGAACTATTTTCTTTGCAAAAAATTTAACGTATGAGTCAAATTGGCTGGCACACTTCAGTAAAAATAGGTATGTGATCAACATCCGTAAATCTAGTGTTAATATAATACATGAATTGATTAATTATAAAATATATAAATAGACAATTATAGTATATTAAATTGTTTCTACTTGTCTAATATTGTTATAAAATAATTTTTGAAAATATTTTTTTAAAAATTCACACTTCCATTCCAATGACAGAAATTCATGGTACTGACGCACGGAGAAGAATTGTCAAGTTCTACAATCATGCAAAAGAAACAGATGTAAAACCATTGTGCTAAACGCAATAGAAATGTTTGCGGAAAATGTTTTAAAAAACAGATTTATATGTAAAAAATGTTTTCCATTTTTTTTATGATAATAAACATTTCATTTAAATTAATTTGGAACTATTTTCTTGCAAAAAACTCCAATTTTCTTGTATCACAAATTGGCTCACTTCATAAAAATAGGTATGTGATCAACATCGTAAATCTAATGTTAATAAACGTTGATGAAGTCATTGGCAGCATTAATAGCTGTCACGTCACCAGTCCAGAATAAAAGTTCAGAATTTAATTTTTAAAATAATAATAATAATCCTGAATAATTCTCATCCTTTTAAATATTTACTCTTGTTTACGTCATTTCACAGCCCATAACTTTATACAAAGCATGCGTGCATGCATCTTCAATCAAATAAAACAAAACAACAAATCAGCTGAGATGAAAGTATAATTCTAGTTCATAACATTTGCAAAGCAAACAACAGTAGAAACCATATAAAGAAAAATTCAAAGTAACGGAAGTTTGAAACGTCGACAATAAAATCGAAAGTCTTGCAAACGATTTTGAAATGGGTGCAGAGAAAAGGGGAATTCGAGAAGAACCACTGTTCCTCCTCCTCCCCCCTCACTTTTTTTTTGTCCTTCGAAAACCATACCGTGGGCGGAGTTAGCACAGAAAGTAGAGATGTGAAGAAAAAATGATCTAAAATCTAGATCCAATTGTGCTGTACGCTTTGTGGCAGAAGTCGTATGAAAAGCAGAAGCAAACGGTTTTATGTTTTATATTCTCTCTCTCCACTTCGTTTCTTTCTACTTTTTTTCTCTTTCTTTCTGTATTTGGGGGTAGGAAGTGTTTACGTACGTAAAAGTAACATCCGGGTTTTTACCTCCAGGAACATATGTTTCAGGGCTCACCTTTAAAAAATAAAACGGGGTCACATTACAGGATTGTACAAGATTGTTTTTATTATTTCTACCTTGTTGATTTTCTAGAAGAATCAATGCTTCCACTATAATAATCGTTTGGAGATAACATAGAAAAATTGTACAGCACAGAAAAGCATATTACAGTAAAATCTCTCTACAATAATGTTCGACACAACGATAAATACCCCTATAACGATAAAAGTTTTGGTGACGCCGAATTTGTATACAAAGAACCTTAAAGTCCCCTCAATGAACGATATTTTTTTCAGCAATAAACCTTTGTAAAATAAGGTTCTCATGAAGAATCAGTTTTTCCTATCCTTCTACAACGATATTTAAGACTTCAAGTACCGGGGAAAGAAGGTTAGGAAATTTTAACAGCGGGTGAAGAAGTGGTTTTGCAAGAGTTAGGGATGAAGATATTTTTTCCGAAATCTGGAAAAAATACAAAAACGATTCTGAAGAAGGGACAAGAGGAAAACACAGATCTCTCGAATTCTTTAACTTACAGAGCCTGAAAGCACTGCAATCTATTAATTCTTTACGGATATTTTTGTCCGTCCTCTTATCGGTAAGTTATATGTTTTCCTGCTTTAGAATCTATCCATACTTTGTTGATTGATGTTTGACAAGGGAAAAAATGATAAATGTCCCTTTGATTTAACGATATTCCTCACAGCAATAACTTCAAGCCGATGGTTTACTTAAGAAGGATGCTTTTCCTATCCTTCTACAACTATATTTAAGACTTCAAGTACCGGAGAAAGAAGGTTAGGAAATTTTAACAGCGGGTGAAGAAGTTGTGGTTTTTCAAGAGTTAGTGATGAAGATATTCTTTCTCAAATCTGGTATAAATACAAAAACGATGATGAAGAAATTTTAAGGAAAACACAGATCACTCGAGTTCTTTACCTACAGAGCCTGGAAGCACTTCAATCTATTAATTCTTTACGGATATTTCTTTTCGTCCTCTTATCGGTAAGTTATATGTTTTCCTGATTTAGACTCAATCCATACTTTGTTACTTGATTTTTGACAAAGGAAAAAATGATAAATGTCCCTTTGATTTAACGATATTCCTCACAGCAATAACTTCAAGCCGATGGTTTACTTAAGAAGGATGCTTTTTCCTATCCCTCTATAACGATACTTCAGACTTAAATACAGGGAAAAGAAGGTGTAATGAAGTGTTTATGGCAGATGATGAAGTTGTGATTTTTGTAGAAGTTCGTGACGAAGATATTTTGACCGATATCTTGGATTAAAAGGAAAACTATAACGAAGAGAAATGAAAATACAGATACCTCGCATTCTTTATTGACAGCACCTGAAATCATTTCAATCTATTAAAGCTTTAACGATATTTTTTTCCAAGCTTTTCCTTCAAAAGTTATGTGTTTTTGTGATTTAGACTCTATTTAAACTTTGTTAATTGATTTGACAATGGAAAAATGATTAAAGTCCCATCTATTTAACGATATTCTTCACAGCAATAAACTCCTGTAAACCGATAATGTTTACTGACGAATGATATTTTTTCCTAACCTTCTGCAACGATGTTTCAGACTTCAAATATCAGAATTGAAGATTTACAAGATTAAGGAGTTAAGAAAACAATGATAAAGAAGTTTTAATGAAAATGCAGATTTCTTGCATTCTTAGCATAGCTTAAGGCTTCTAAACGTTCGAAAATCTGTCAATAAAAGTGTATCGATTTAGGAGTGTTTAACCTTTGAACATTCCCAAAATTTGGTAAGTTTATTTGTACCTTTTAGCCGTATTTCATAACTTTCAAAGTGATCCTGGCAACGGTAAATCTGAAAGATTTTTTTAAAATTATAAGGATTTTCTATATTTTTCTATTTAAAGACAAAATACAGAATTTGTTAACCATTTTAATAAATATTTTCATAACTTAAGATTGCTTTTCAGGTACTAGAACTTCCAAGTTTCTTAGACCCGACTTTGCTTGGACAATTGGAATTCTAAAATGGAAATCAATAGCTCAAAAAAGCGGGAAAAAATCGTGTTAATAAAAACACAAGGGAAAAGAATAATAAAAAAAAAAGGCTGGCCGTCCTTGCGAAATAGAACACCGCGTTATCTAGCAGAAACACAGGATTATTTCCACCCTTTGAACATTCGAAATCGAACCGATACGCTCTCTCGTGCCAGAGAATTATGCAGAGGAAGAAAAGAAAAATTTTTCCCTCCCAGAAAAAAGCGAGCGGGTCAAATTTCGTACGCGTTTCCAAATGGCGTTCCAGAAAAACTGTCCCCGGACCGGCGAATGCTTCTTTCCTCATATACGTCGTTTGGGCGAAAACGAGAAGGGAGGGGAGGAAAGAGAGAGGGGGGGCGGGTGGAGGGAACGCAAGCGAAATCCGTATCACGACAGATGGTGCAACAAACGCTGGTCATTGTTTATAATGCTTTTGCGTCGATTAGAGCTAAAAAGGAGATGATGGAATTTGAAACAAGATACCAGATAAGGTTTGGATGTTCGAAAACCCTATCAGGTGTGAAGACTGTTTATGCCTCTTTCGCGAATTCCACACTTCCGAGATTGCAATTAGCTTTTTTTTTTTCATTATCAGTGCCGTACAAAGTCACGTGGCCCTCAGGGCAAACGTTCTAAAACTGGTGATCTCTGAGGGAGAAATGCCTCGTTTTTATGATTCTTAGAAAAATAATTGCCAAAGTGACTTACAAAATCCTTGATTTGGAGTTTGTGAAAGACAAAACTGATTAAACAAAAATATCATGTTTCTAAAATTTAAGGGTTTTTTCCCCCCAAAGATATACAAGTTATTTATCGTTTTTAATGTCATGTCACATCATTTTTCCCTATTGTTTCGCCTTTAGAGTATCCGTTACTATTATTAATTCGATGTAAATCCTTGATTAAGAGTTTGTGAAAGTCAAAACCGATTAAACAAAAATATCATACTTCTAAAATTTAAGGTTTTTTTTTTTTATTTTAAAGATATACAAGTTATTTATCGTCTTTAGTGTCACATAATTTTCCCCTATTGTTGCGCGTTTAAAGTATTCGTTACTATTATTAATTTGATGTCAGGCATTAGTGAAAAATTAGAGAATTAGATTTCATTTTATCCATAAAATATTTATTCATATTTATTTTTGCAAGTTAACTTCCTTTAATAATTCAATATTTATAAAAATTAAAACTTTAGTAAAATTTTGGCACTTTGACTAGGCAAATATTGATCACTTGCGGAACTCCTGTCAAAGTTCCATAAAAGATTCCGTGAATCCTAGGTTAAAGATCTCAGCTTTACTTCAAAACATACTCGAGTTACATGTACCTAATCTATTATTGAAGCCAAATTTAAAAGAAAATTATTTACGTAATATCTAAGTTCAGTGTTAAAACTGATGAAAAGAATGCAGACGATATTTAAATAATTTAAAATAAGAAATGATTCAATGAGATAGTTAAAGAAATGACGTCATAATGCTAGAAAAAATGTTATTTTTACCTTTTCATTATGTGACAAATTCATAAATTTAATCGTCTGCTCTTAACAGTGGAAAACAAGGCTTGAAATAAAGGCATTGAATAGTAGAAAATGGTGGAAGGAGTGGATTTCGAACTTGCTAATAACTAAGTCATCAAGAATCTAATAAGGATGTCTGTATCCATTCCAGGTAAACCCTTAATAAATTCGAGGACAGACGGACAGATAACTTCGGCTGTTATTATATAGGGGATGCAAAGCCCAGGAGTTCCGGGTACAATTTTGCTTCGACACACTCTTTTTTCATTCCCCCCTCATCCTCCCACGATCGTCTGACGGTCCCGATAAACCCTTTAACTGCCATTCCAAGCCAAGGAACGGATTCCAATCGGCGATTTCCTCGTGATCCATTGTTACCGTAATCTGGGGAAAAGATAGCAAAAAAAAGAATTTTTTTTTTTTTGCTTCCAAAAAAGAAACCATACAAGAAACGTTCGTCACATGAGAGAAAGATAAGGCTTTTCAATACCGCAAGTAAAGACAATAATCAAAAGAGTGTGTATGTGCATTGGGGGAGAGTGCTGTAAAAGAATAACGTCATCGACCAATTAAGACCGTGTCGCAATAGGGTTGCTCATTATTGGCAACACTGTTGCTTTTTTGCTTCTCTCTCTTTAAATAATAATTGTATTTAGATCTTTTTCAGATAATATTTGTGCAGGTCTCAGCGAGAATGCTGGGAGGGGTTTTTTAGAGGGTACTTGAGCCGCAAAGTTCCTCCTATTTTTTTTTTCGGGGGTGGGGACTTTGAGACAAAGAATGTCCATCTATACCAAAAAATGGCGAACCTATGATATGTGCGTGCCACTTAGTGGCACGCAACAGGTATCTAGATGGCACAAGACAGATAAATATTAAATTATTTTTATTAATTTACACTGACTGTTCTTTCCAAGACAATTTTGAAGAAGGGGAATTGAAAGAGGAAAAAATGGATCGAAGGATTGTAAAATGAATTTTATATATTCTCCCCGAAAAAAAAAGAGGATCTGCTGTCGCAAAAATAAAAAAGGTTTCTTGTATTGAAAACTAATACTCCAAACTATTAATACTGCCAAATCTCATTTATTTCACAAATTAACATGCCAACTAGAGTCCAAGACTCCCCTAGTTATATGAAAATTTTTTCATGGAATACTGTTAATTAAACAAAACAGAACGAGCACTTCCTTGTTGCCACAGCGTACAAAATAATATACTTTTTCAATATCGTTCAGGTGACAAAAATTAAACAATGATAAATAAATTCACGTAAACAAAATAATAAATTTAAATAATTGTTTTGCTTTTATCATAATAAACCGAAATTTATAAAGTGGATCTCACATCTGCCATGATATAATGGCATAATATATTGTTTAAAATACTAAAACCTTTTTTTTTTTTTTTTTTTTTTTTTTTTTTTTTTTTTTTTTTTTTTTTGTTTTTGGTTTTTTTTTTTTTTTTTTTTTTTTATATTTAGTGTTTTTTTTTTTTTTTTTTTTTTTTTTTTTTTTTTTTTTTTTTGTTTTTTTTTTTTTTGTTTTTTTTTTTTTTTTTTTTTTTTTTTTTTTTTTTTTTTTTTTTTTTTATTTTTTTTTTTTTCCCCTTTCGTGGGCCGCGGGAAGATTACTTCCCACCTACACGATCTTACAAAATACACCTGTGGGAAGCGCAAAACCCATTACAATATATTGGTCTTGTTATTGAAACGACGGGAAGACTGATTCTCGCTTCGGTTTTGCGCTGTCATCGATTGTTCGATCGATTGAATAAAATTAGCAGCTCTGTTTTGAAAGTTTGGAAACGTGGAGTGACAAATAAATGGCCCACGAAAGGGTTAAAACAGGATTTCGAACCGGAACTGAACCGCAAGCCGATAACAGGAAAAAAACGTTATTTTGATCAGAACGGAAACCGGAACTAAACCGAGAAGAAATATCGGTTTATTTCGATTCGATATATCTTCAGTTATTTTGTCACGGTAACCAACTTATCAATATTTTCTAATTTAGGGTCTACCATATAATTATCGTCAATACATTTACATTCTGCTGAACGATGGCCGAACGGCTAGGGCATTGATCGTTGGTATCAGAGTTCGTGGGTTCGAATCTTACTCTGGCATGGATGTTTGAAATCGCCTTTAAGCAGAAGGTTCAGGTCTCATTAGCTTTCGTGTCGCAAAAAAGTAGACCGTAGCGCTCCAAACCAAACCAAAATAGTGATCTTTTAAAAGCTATTTTAGAAATTTAGTCGGTTTATAATGATCGGTAAAATAATGATATTTTAAAACTATTTTAGAAATTTACTCGGTTAATAATGATCTTTTAAAACAATTTTAGAAATTTAATCGGTTTATAATGATCGGTAAAATAATGATGTTTTAAAACTATTTTAGAAATTTACTAGGTTAATAATGATCTTTTAAAACAATTTTAGAAATTTAGTCGGTTTATAATGATCGGTAAAATAATGATGTTTTAAAACTATTTTAGAAATTTACTAGGTTAATAATGATCTTTTAAAGTAATAATTAATAATGATATTTTAAAACTATTTTAGAAATTTAATTAGTTTAAAATGATCTTTTAAAAATAATGATCGGTAAAATGATATTTTAAAACTATTTTAGAAATTTAATTAGTTAAAAATGATCTTTTAAAAGTAATAATCGGTAAAATAATGATATTTTAAAACTATTTTAGAAATTTACTAGGTTAATAATGATCTTATAAAACAATTTTAGAAATTTAGTTAGTTAATAATGATCGGTAAAATAATGATCTTTTAAAACTATTTTAGAAATTTACTAGGTTAATAATGATCTTTTAAAACAATTTTAGAAATTTAGTTAGTTAATAATGATTGGTAAAATAATGATATTTTAAAACTATTTTAGAAATTTACTAGGCTAATAATGATCTTTTAAAAATAATGATCGGTAAAATAATGATATTTTAAAACTATTTTAGAAATTTACTAGGTTAATAATGATCTTTTAAAACAATTTTAGAAATTTAGTTAGTTAATAATGATCGGTAAAATAATGATCTTTTAAAACTATTTTAGAAATTTAATCAGTTTAAAATGATCTTTTAAAAATAATGATTGGTAAAATAATGATATTTTAAAACTATTTTAGAAATTTATTAGGTTAATATTGATCTTTTAAAACAATTTTAGAAATTTAAGTTAGTTAATAATGATCTTTTAAAAATAATGATATTTTAAAACTATTTTAGAAATTTAATCAGTTTAAGATGATCTTTTAAAAATAATGATCGGTAAAATGATATTTTAAAACTATTTTAGAAATTTAATTAGTTTAAAATGATCTTTTAAAAATAATGATCGATAAAATAATGATATTTTAAAACTATTTTAGAAATTTATTAGGTTAATAATGATCTTTTAAAACAATTTTAGAAATTTAGTTAGTTAATAATGATCGGTAAAATAATGATCTTTTAAAACTCCTTTAGAATTTTAATCAGTTTAAAATGATCTTTTAAAAATAATGATTGGTAAAATAATGATCTTTTAAAACTATTTTAGAAATTTAATCAGTTCAAAATGATCTTTTATAAATAATGATCTGTAAAATGATATTTTAAAACAATTTTAGAAATTTACTAGGTTAATAATGATCTTTTAAAATAATTTAAAAATAATGATATTTAAAACTATCGGAAATTTACTAGTTAATAATGATCTTTTAAAACAATTTTAGAAATTTAGTTAGAAATGATTAAAATAATGATCTTTTAAAACTATCTTAGAATTTTAATTAGTTTAAAATGATCTTTTAAGAATAATGATCGGTAAAATAATGATATTTTAAAACTATTTTAGAAATCTACTAGGTTAATAATAATATTTTAAAACTATTTTAGAATTTAGTTAGTAATAATGATCGGTAAAATAATGATCTTTTAAAACTCCTTTAGAATTTTAATCAGTTTAAAATGACCTTTTAAAAATAATAATCGATAAAATAATGATATTTTAAAACTATTTTAGAAATTTACTAGGTTAATAATGATCTGTTAAACAATTTTAGAAATTTAGTTAGTTAATAATGATGGGTAAAATAATGATCTTTTAAAACTATTTTAAAAATTTAATCAGTTTAAAATGATCTTTTAAAAATAATGATCTGTAAAATGATATTTTAAAACAATTTTAGAAATTTACTAGGTTAATAATGATCTTTTAAAAATAATGATCGGTAAAATAATGATATTTTAAAACTATTTTAGAAATCTACTAGGTTAATAATGATCTTTAAAAACAAT
>CM063507.1:97947273-97969773 GCA_032207245.1 Pardosa pseudoannulata | reverse complement strand
TACGTGAACCCTAAAACTTGAGAATATAAGATTTTGTTCGTCAATTTACACATTTACTTAAAAGACGAATTACTGATATTGGCAACATATCTTACTTTTTCAAAATCTCCATTTCCTCATACATCATTATTCTTAATTTAAAAATATCTTAGATCGGTGTATTTAATTTACATAATAATCAAACATCATTTTGCAAATCTGTGTAAAAATACCCAGCAATCAAATATTGAAAAATGTCCCCTTATCCCACATTTACCTTATTACGTAAGAAGCGTTTAATTTCCTCAACTTGCAGGCTTTATACGAGAGATAGATTATAGCGCCATCTATTAGAGTCGTAAAAAATTAGTTAATTTAATGCTTACACAATGCTTTAACAGATAGTTTTAAATTGATTCTACCGACGTATAAAATATAATTCGAATTTTTAACAATAAATCTAATGGCCCTTATTAATTGGTTATTCGGATTAAGTAATTCTCTTCATAACTGAATTTTTAAAATAATAATGGCAAGGAATTTTGCTTTCCTTCTAAGATTCAAAATCATTTTATGCTATTTAAAATAAGATTTATGGGAGTGCCATCTATTGGTAGTAAAGTCTACTAATATTTTTATTTCTTAGAAAAAAAAATATTCAGTAACTTCTGTTTTTAAAACATTTTTCGCAAAACATATACTGTAAGATTAAAATAAAATTCTGTTTAATTAATTCAGTTTAACTATAAATGGAATTATGTATAAACAACATACCTTTGAGCAGCAGTGTCGCTTTGAACTGTAAAAAATTGCTAGAGAGGTTTCTTAGGGAACAGCGGTGTTATCAGAAGATCTGAAAGTAGAATAAAAAAAAAAGAATTATTTAAAGAATGTAACGTCATTATTATCATTGTTATTAATTATAACATGTTCAGTGCTAATAAAGAAGATTCTAAAATAATTATAATTTTCAATACAGAAACAAAATAAATATGTAAATAATAAATGAAAATCAGTTAATTCTTTATTCTTGGTTATTTTTGTTCTATAGATAATTTAGGCGCTGTAGAACTTTGAAAACGAATTACCAACAACTGAAGAGATACAAATTAAGTTCGATTTGTAAAACCATTTTCGTTTCGTCATTTTTAATTCTTTGCCTGTCTTGTACATCACACGTGATATACACATCTAGGGCTTTGTACGCTTGTACATCATATGTGATGTACAATGATATATAATACAAAATATTTAAAAGCTTGTACATAAAATATAGTTCATTATGTACCACATGTAATATACACATCTAGTGCTTATACGCTTGTATATCATATGTGATCTACAATGATATAAAATACAAAATAACTAAAAGCTTGTACATAAAATATAGTTCATTATGTACCACATGTAATATACAAGCGTATAAATCATTAGATGTGTAAATCTTAAATGATTTACAAAGTAAGCAAAGGGTAAATCTACCAAGCGATGCTATGCCACAAACCCTACGCTTGCAGTGACTTTCGGACTGGTGAACTTCAGTACTGAAATGCAGTACCCTACCTGTTCAGCGTATTTTTCATTTAATTACTGCTTCAAAACAAAGAGTGTTGGTTTGGTTTGGAGTGCTACGGTCTACTCTTTGCAACACGAGGGCTAATGATACCGGGACCTACAGCTTAAAGCCGATTGCGAATGGCTACGAACATCCATGCCACTGTGGGATTCGAATCCACGGGGCCAAAGGGTGTTACTATAGGTTGTTTGTAAATTTAAAATCATATAAAAAAAAGTTTCGCTATTTTACAAAGTTTGTGGATACATACGATTGGTCATTGAATTTAAACAATACAGTCCGTTGGTTTTCAGATAATACGCTGAAAATGGAGGATACAAATGAAAAATTCCAAAAATATTCGTTTATTCGATGAAAATCAGCTTACTTACTACCAGCAAACGACATCGATAAAATGCACTTTTCCAAAAACACCTGAAAAAGTTTATCGTTTTAAATATTGTTTACTTTTCTCTCTTAAACAAAACATTTAAGTACAAACAAGCCAGCAAAGTAAAATTTCATGGTCTACCAGAGAAAACTTCGTTGTTTATATTAACATGTTTTTCACGCATGACAAAACTACATTAGTCTATTAAAAAGAAAAAAAAAAGCTAAACCTAGCTGTTCACATTCTTTACCGTTTTATTTACCCATCCAAAACTTAATCGATTTGAATCGTAATCAAAGCAAAGAACGTTATAAAAGATTCTGTCGAGAATTAATACATGATGTAGTATACTTTTTTTTTCTCTCTCTTTTTAACCTCCAAGTAAACATGCAGATGTGTCTTTATTCGAATTTCTGCACGTCTGAAGCGCTCCACAAAAACCAAAAACTGTAGTTGGCAACGGAAGAAGAACGTTGAAATGCGAATTTCGAAGCTTTCTCATCCATTGTCTAAACGCGGCGAGCAAATACTTCAGATCCGTTTCTGATTCGAAGATCTGGATCGTCTGCAGCCACCACCCCACTTCCCCACACCGTACAATGGCAGAGTCAACACAGAAACGTAAGAAAGGGGGTTCTCCGACCAAACATTCGAATTAATTATCTCGCTCTCCAAGTGCCTAGTAGAACGAGAAAGCGCAAGGAGGAGGGGGGATGGAGGAGAAAAAATTTCGAATCTTTTAAAACAATTCCGAGGTGACAACACTCCTCAGTTTCTAATTACCCAAAGAACAATCGTCTGTTAGGCTCTCCCGGAAAAGTGCGCACCTTGGGAGGTGTCTTATTAGTGTCTCGACACAAAAGACGCGATGTTTGCTCTCGCAACACCCCCACCCCCACGCCTCAGCCCCTAACCTCCCCTCCCTCCTCCTCTGCGATTCTGGAGATGTTCTCAGACGACTCCTGGGTTGCGCTTTTGTGCGTAGTACTGGGGGGCGCGACTCCAGTTATTGCCATTCAGGAAACTGAAAAATCGGGAATGAAAATTTTAACTGGAACCGGCGGAAAGACAAAAGGTTATGAGACGGCGGTACGGAGGCGAGAATCCACGCAGGCGAGGAGTAGAGTTGTATGTTTGTGAGCTGCAGACGATTTTAAAAATTTTTCTGCCAAGATGCAGATTCGTCGTTCTGCAAAGGCGCTACCAAGAATCGAGGAGCCTGGGTTATATATATTTATATGAATTTAGCGTCTGCTCTTCGAAAGGAGGAGGCGCGGCCAGAAATCGTTTGCTGGAGGTAGAACTGGGGCAATACGTTCGATTCCTCGTTCGCAATGGTGGAACACGGTCATTTCTCCATATCTCACAGTACGCAGGGGACAAAAGAGAATTTCGAACTGATATATATATATATATATATATATATATATATATATATATATATATATATATATATATATATATATATATATATATATATATATACACATACCAAAGAATGCATTACTGTTGGAACAAAACGGTAGCGATTATATCAGGCATTAGCATGTTTATACTTTTTTAAGGATACAAAGACTATTAATATCTTGTTCTGTGACTCCTAATTTAAATTCAAGATACACAATTTCTCTAAATATTCAGAGTTCAAAACTGAGTATTTCGGAGAATTATATAAGCGGCTTTGAAAAAAAAAATAAGATGAGATTTAGGAAAATATAATGTTTAACAATTTAAAATACTATTAGTAATAAAATTTTACTATTTTATAATTAAAAAGAAATTAGTTACTGTTAGAATAAAACGGTAGCGATTATATCAGGCATTAGCATGTTTATACTTTTTTAAGGATACAAAGACTATTAATATCTTGTTCTGTGACTCCTAATTTAAATTCAAGATACACAATTTCTCTTAATATTCAGAATTCAAAACTGAGTATTTCGGAGAATTATATAAGCAGTTTTGAAAAAAAAATAAGATGATATTTAGGAAAAATATTTTTAATGTTTGGAACAATTTTAAAATTTTACTTTTACTAGTACTAAAATTTTACTTTTAAAATTTTATTACTGGTAAGAAAAATTATTGCTAGTAAAAAGTATTATTACTAGTAAAATTACTAATATTATTACTAGTAAACTAGTAATCCACGCAGGCGAGGAGTAGAGTTGTATGTCTGTGTGCTGCAGACGATTTAAAATTTTTTTAAATCGTTTAAAAATTAAAAATCGTTTAAAAATTTAAATTATAAATAAATACTAGTAAACTAGTATACTAGTTTACTAGTATTATTACTAGTAAAAAGTAATTTTAAACTTTTACTTTTTTAAAATTTTACTTTTACTAGTTGTAGATATAATATTTCAATATATTCATCACATAATGCAAAGTTCTCTTCGGCGCGTTGGGCAAACCATCGAACATGCGTCAGGCAGTCAGCGTGTTAACCATCTAATTTATGAATACAAAACTGCTGAAAACGTTACAAGGACTGTACTATACGTATATGTGTGTAATACATTAACCATTTGCCTGCCATGTACATAACATGATATACACATATACACATCGTGCTTTATACGATTGTATACAACATGTGATACACGACGGACTATATTTCATATATAAACTTATATATTCTATATCACCGTGTCTGCATACCTTGTTTGCATATCATATGTGATATGCAAACGTATAAAGCACTAGATGTGATCATTATATGCGATATACGATATACATATATACACATCATGCTTTATACGATTGTATGGAACATGTGATACACAATAGACTATATTTCATATATAAAATTATATATTTTATATCACCGTGTCTGCAAACCGTGTTTGCATATCATATGTGATATGCAAACGTATAAAGCTGTGATCATCATATGCGATATAGGATATACAAATATACACATCGTGCTTTATACGATTGTATGTAACATGTGATACACGATGGACTATATTTCATATATAAACTTATATATTCTATATCACCGTGTCTGCATCATTTATATGCAAACGTATAAAGCTGTGATATCATATGATATAGGATATACAAATAACACATCATGCTTTATACGATTGTATGCAACATGTGATACACGATGGACTATATTTATATATAAACTTATATATTTTATATCACCGTGTCTGCATATCATATGTGATATGCAAACGTATGCACTAGATAAGATCATCATATGCGATATAATATACAAATATACACATCGTGCTTTATACGATTGTATGCAACATGTGATACACGATGGACTATATTTCATATATAAATTTATATTTTATATCACGTGTCTGCATATCATATGTGATATGCAAACGTATAAAGCACTAGATGTGACTCATATGCATATATGATATACAAATATACACATCGTGCTTTATACGATTGTATGCAAATGTGATACACAATAGACTATATTTCATATATAAACTTATATATTCTATATCACCGTGTCTGCATATCATATGTGATATGCAAACGTATAAAGCACTAGATGTGACCATCATATGCGATTTAGGATATACAAATATACACATCGTGCTTTATACGATTGTATGAACATGTGATACACGATGGACTATATTCATATATAAACTTATATTCATATCACCGTGTCTGCATATCATATAGTATATGCAAACGTATAAATGACTAGATGTGATCCTCATATGTGATATAGATATACAATATATACACATCGTGCTTTATACGATTGTATGTAACATGTGATACACGATGGACTATATTTCATATATAAACTTATATATTCTATATCACCGTGTCTGCATATCATATGTGATATGCAAACGTATAAAGCTGTGATCATCATATGCGATATAGGATATACAAATATACACATCATGCTTTATACGATTGTATGCAACATGTGATACACGATGGACTATATTTTATATATAAACTTATATATTTTATATCACCGTGTCTGCATATCATATGTGATATGCAAACGTATAAAGCACTAGATAAGATCATCATATGCGATATATAATATACAAATATACACATCGTGCTTTATACGATTGTATGCAACATGTGATACACGATGGACTATATTTCATATATAAACTTATATATTTTATATCACCGTGTCTGCATATCATATGTGATATGCAAACGTATAAAGCACTAGCTGTGATCCTCATATGTGATATATGATATACAAATATACACATCGTGCTTTATACGATTGTATGCAATAGGTGATACACGATGGATTATATTTCATATATAAAATTATATATTCTATATCACCGTGTCTGCACACCATGTTTGCATATCATATGTGATATGCAAACGTATAAAGCACTAGATGTGACCATCATATGCGATTTAGGATATACAAATATACACATCGTGCTTTATACGATTGTATGCAGCTTGTTATACACGATGGACTATACTTCATATATAAACTTATATATTTCATATCACCGTGTCTGCATATCATATAGTATATGCAAACGTATAAATGACTAGATGTGATCCTCATATGTGATATATGATATACAAATATACACATCGTGCTTTATACGATTGTATGCAATATGTGATACACGATGGATTATATTTCATATATAAAATTATATATTTTATATCACCGTGTCTGCACATCGTGTTTGCATATCATATGTGATATGCAAACGTATAAAGCTGTGATCATCATATGCGATATAGGATATACAAATATACACATCGTGCTTTATACGATTGTATGCAACATGTGATACACGATGGACTATATTTCATATATAAACTTATATATTTTATATCACCGTGTCTGCATATCATATGTGATATGCAAACGTATAAAGCACTAGATAAGATCATCATATGCGATATATAATATACAAATATACACATCGTGCTTTATACGATTGTATGCAACATGTGATACACGATGGACTATATTTCATATATAAACTTATATATTTTATATCACCGTGTTTGCATATCATATGTGATATGTAAATGTATACAGCGCTAGATATGATCATCATATGCGATATAAAATACAGACAAAGGGTTAAATTGATCATACATGTTTCCATAGAAGAATAAAAACATTATCCTTTGTGATTATCAAATGTGCTTTCAATATATCTACATCACCATATATCTACATGAATATACACAGTTGCAGACTAAAAGCACAGACTGTTCAAATAAAATTTCATTAAAATTCTCACATAATGGAAAAGTTTTATTACTGTCCTTATTAATTCTATTTCACTTTCGCAAGTTTGTAAAATTTTATTGAACAGTTATCATCATAAAAACTTCATCACTCCAGGAACAAAAAAAAAATGACTATCTTTCAATTAAATTGTTAGAATATAACTGCAAATTTTTTTTCCTCAACCCTATTCTGCAAATGAAACTAATTTTAAGATACCGTACTTTTTCTCATAATTAATAAGTTTCCCCGCGACGTTTAAGTCCCCCCCCCTTCCCCGAAGCTTATTGAATAAGAAATGAGAAATAGAGTTCGGGGAGAAACAATGGACCTGCGGAAATGTAATTTCCGGAATTTTCAACTTCGCAAATCGACTTCAGACTGGCGGTTAAACTGAAGAACTTTTTCGCTCCTAAGTGCAGAAATTTTTCGGACCTTGGTATCGCTGATGACATCTGAAAAAGTTGAGATGGAGTGAAAAAAAAGTGGTGGGAGATACCGACTTATGACAAATGTCAGGGAATCGTTATCAGAATTCGATATAGATTCGGAAAAAAAAGTTTTTCTTGGAAGAAGAAAGAAATTAAAAGAAGGAAATGGTGTACATGTACCCTTCGGTACGGGTTTAATTTGGTGTGCTTGATGCAGAGTTGGCGAAACTTTTTCGAATAGTGTGTGCTAATTACATTACGGTATATTATTTTCAGGTACCAATGTGCCATTAGTGTTATTTCTTTTAAAAATTATCTTTAAACTCCTAGAATCGACATAAAAATGTTTAATTTTAAAAATTACTCTTTGTTTTTGTCACAATTTGAAAATCATTGCTCTAATATAAAGGTATTAAATGATATTTATTTAAGAAGTAATAAGAAAATAATTCCCGACTATCCGGCTTCGCTTTCTTTTATCGCAAGTTAATGAGGAAGTCAAGGCGTTGCATTGTCAGATTTGTCGTGGTATTGTCCGGTTATCGACTATCTGACTTCCGTATTATCCGGCTTTGCTTTCTTTTATCGTAAGTTAATCCGGTGCTTTCTTTTATCGTAAGCTAATGAGGAAGTCAAGGCGTTGCATTGGCAATAATTTTTTGTCCTCGATTTATAAGGGCTTTCATTTATCGTAAGTTAATGAGGAAGTCAAGGCGTTGCATTGGCAACATTGCCAAGGTATTGTCCGGTTCGCGACTATCAGGCTTGAGTATTATGCAGCTTAGCTTTCTTTTATCGTAAGCTAATGAGAAAGTCACATTGGCAACATTGCCAAGATATTGTCCGGTTCGCCACTATCGGGCTTCCGTATTATCGGCTTAGAATCGAAAATCTTTTAATAAGTTAATGAAAGTCAAGATTATCAACATTGCCAAGATTGTCCGGTGAGACTATCCGGCTTAGCTTTCTTTTATCGTAAGTTAATGAGGAAGTCAAGGCGTTGCATTGGCAACATTGCCAGGGTATTGCCAGAATATAAAAATTTTGTCTTTTGGTATTGCTGGGCAAACAACATATAAGTTCATAGAATTCCGGCCTATCCGGCTTTTTTTTTATTCGGCCTTCCCTTCCTCTACATTAGGATGGATACTCAGAAGTGCACTGTATTCCAAATATTATTTACATAATATTTTAGTTCTTTCGAAAAATAATATAAATTTCTGGTTTTAACATTAACGAAATGTTAGGTACAGATATAAAAGATTACGAATGACATACGAAAAAAAAAAGATTCCCTGAACTAAACTATCGCTTCTACTATAACAATCCAAATTTTCTCGAACAAAACAATATGCTTTCCAAGGTGAGTTTTCAAGTGTTTAGGAATTCTATAACAGTAGATCACAAGAAAGAAAAAAATGTCATTCATGTAGCTCAAGTGTCAGTCTTCACAAAATTGGTTGCACTGAAACAGATATGTCATTCTATTATGATGGAGGCTGAATACTATTCGATCGTATCAGGAATGAGACATCGCTGTCAAAACAATTTACACCTTCTGCCTTTAGATTTTGCTTCCGAATGTCACGTCGCATTCGATTAAATTCCACTATCCGAAAATAATATATTACAGAATTACGTATCTATATGTACAAGATGAAATATGTGTACACATATACATATATGCGTACACCATATACGATGGTCGTTCCAAAAATAAATTTCGTCATACTTTTTGACAGGAAAGCTTTATAACAGATAGAATTGTACTATGGCATAAATAAATACTTGCTATAGGCTATTTCCTCACATAGTTGTCACAAGGAATTATACATTTTTCGTTTCGTGAAATCGATTTCAAGAATCGAACCTCGTAAAAATTGGAGCTCGGGGATTCAAAGACCATCAAAACAGCATGGTACTACCACATCCTCAATAAACTGATGTCCACCAATTGACGGAAGAGATCATGGATCTTAATAGAAATGTACGATGGCCATAACTGAATACTATGGTATTCGTCATAGTTATCGCCGTATTAGCTTCTCGTTTCGTGAAATCGATTTTAAGAATCGAACTCGTAAAAATTGGAGCGATCAAAGACAATCACAGAATGGCAGGTATACCACATCCTCAATAAACTGATGTCCACCAATTGACGAAAGAGACCATGGCTCTTAATAGCTTACTTGATTAACTATACTAACTATGGGCTATTTCATCACATAGTCGATAGTCACAAGCATTTATACATTCTTTTCGTGAAATCAATTCAAGAATCGAACTTCGTAAAAATTGGAGTCTTCAAACAATCACAGATGGTTCTACCACATTAATAAACTGATGTTCACATTTACGAGCATGGCTTATAGAAATTACGATGGAATTAACATATACTATATGGCTATTTCATCACTAATCTAAATTTATACATTCCTCGTTTAGTGAAATCAATTCAGAATCGAACTTCATAAAAAATTGGAGCTCGGGGATTCAAGACATAAAAGATGTACACATCATTAAACTGATGTTCACCAATTTACGAAAAGAGATGATTAATAGAAATTACGATAATAACTTAATACTAAGTATAGGCTATTTCATCACATAATCGTCCCAAGCATATACATTCCTCGTTTAGTGAAATCAATTCAAATCGAATTCGAAAAATTGGAGCTCATTCAAGACAATCAAAACAGATTTCTACCACATATCAATAAACTGATGTTCACCAATTTACGAAAGAACCATGGCTCTTAATAGAAACTTACGATGGAATTTAATACTATATGAATTTTCCAAGTCGTTAGTCACAAGCATGAATTCTTTCGTATCAATTAAGAATCGAACTTCGTAAAAATTGGAGCTCTTCAAAGACAATCAAAACAGATGGTACTACCACATCATCAATAAACTGATGTTCACCAATTTAGAAAGAGGAAGCTTTATAGAAACTTACGATAATAAATTAATACTAACTATGGCCTATTTCATCAATGTTCCGCATTTATACATTCCTCGTTTCGTGAAATCGATTTCAAGAATCGAACCTCGTAAAAATTGGAGCTCGGGGATTCAAAGACCATTAAAACAGCATGATATTACCACATCCTCAATAAACTGATGTTCACCAATTGACGAAAGAGATCATGGCTCTTAATAGAAACTTACGATGGAATAACTAAATACTAGCTATGGTCTATTTCGTCACATAGTCGTCACAAGCATTTATACATTCCTCGTTTCGTGAAATCGATTTCAAGAATCGAACCTCGTAAAAATTGGAGCTCGGGGATTCAAAGACCACCAAAACAGCATGGTACTACCACATCCTCAATAAACTGATGTCCACCAATTGACGAAAGAGATCATGGATCTTAATAGAAATGTACGATGGCCATAACTGAATACTAACTATGGGCTATTTCGTCACATAGTCGTTCGTCACAAGCATTTATACATTCCTCGTTTCGTGAAATCAATTCCAAGAATCGAACTTCGTAAAAATTGGAGCTCGGGGATTCAAAGACAATCAAAACAGATGGTACTACCACATCCTCAATAAACTGATGTCCACCAATTGACGAAAGAGACCATGGCTCTTAATAGAAACTTACGATGATATAACTAAATACTAACTATGGGCTATTTCGTCACATAATCGTCCCAAGCATTTATACATTCCTCGTTTAGTGAAATCAATTCCAAGAATCGAACTTCGTAAAAATTGGAGCTCGGGGATTCAAAGACAATCAAAACAGATGGTACTACCACATCATCAATAAACTGATGTTCACCAATTGACGAAAGAGACCATGGCTCTTAATAGAAACTTACGATGGAATAACTAAATACTAACTATGGGCTATTTCATCACATAATCGTCACAAGCATTTATACATTCCTAGTTTCGTGAAATCCATTTGAAGAATCGAACTTCGTAAAAATTGGAGCTCGGGGATTCAAAGACAATCAAAACAGATGGTACTACCACATCATCAATAAACTGATGTTCACCAATTTACGAAAGAGACCATGGCTCTTAATAGAAACTTACGATGGAATAACTTAATACTAAGTATGGGCTATTTCATCACATAATCGTCCCAAGCATTTATACATTCCTCGTTTCGTGAAATCAATTCCAAGAATCGAACTTCGTAAAAATTGGAGCTCGGGGATTCAAAGACAATCAAAACAGATGGTACTACCACATCATCAATAAACTGATGTTCACCAATTTACGAAAGAGACCATAGCTCTTAATAGAAACTTACGATGATATAACTAAATACTAACTATGGGCTATTTCATCACATAATCGTCACAAGCATTTATACATTCCTCGTTTCGTGAAATCGATTTCAAGCATCGAACCTCGTAAAAATTGGAGCTCGGGGATTCAAAGACCATCAAAACTGCATGGTACTACCACATCCTCAATAAACTGATGTTCACCAATTGACGAAAGAGATCATGGATCTTAATGGAAATGTACAATGGCCATAACTGAATACTAACTATGGACTATTTCGTCAGATAGTCGTCACAAGCGAGAGAAACATTCTACTTCTAGAAAACAAATCAGTATCTTAGAAAATAAAAAGAAATCCGGTTATTCCGCTTACTTCAGCAAAACAACACTCTTTAATTCTTTTGATTCGATTAATAAACTCGTCACACTGACCCGAGTACAATCGAAAATTTTCCACTCGGTTGTATCAAAAATAGACCACGAACAGCGACTAAATGCTCATTATCGTCTGCATTTTGTTTTACTTACCACCCTGATCAAAACTCCCCACTACCCGTGGTCCTGACACTTTCCCCCCTCCCCGAACTCCCTGACTTGCGCCACTTTCTACCACCGGCGGCGAGCGTAAGCCAGAAAGATATGCTGCCAGCAATAACAACATAAGAGGCGCAAAACAAACACGGGGGCACCGGAAGACGGTTTGTTTTAGAATTACAGAACCGTGTTTGGCCTCCGCAAATACTCGATTTCCAGTTAAGCGAAGTAACGGCGATCAATCTGAGGATGCAATCTCCCGAGAATCGATGAAGAGAAGTCGTTCCGGGTAGGACCCATCCAGTATGGACCCTTTTGTGGCTTGTTTGAATAGCGGGTGGAATAACTGAAGAAACCCTCAATAAAATACATTGCTAAACATGTAAGATCAACAATTCTAAAAAAAAGACTAATTTAAAAACTATTTAAACACTAGAATTCAGCCCGTCGTATGACGGGATTAGTAAAATTATTTAAACACTAGCATTTAGCCCCTCATATGACTAGATTAGTAAAATTATTAAAACACAAGCATTTAGCTTGTCATATAACGGGATTAGTAAAATTATTTAAACACTAGCATTTAGCCCGTCCTATGACTGAATTAGTAAAATTTTTAAAAAACTAGCATTTAGCCCGTCATATGACGGGATTAATAAAGTTATCAAAACACTAGCATTTAGCCTGTCATATGACTGGATTAGTAAAATTATTTAAACACTAGCCTTTAGACCGTCATATGACGGGATTAATAAAATTATTTAAACACTACCATTTAGCCCGTCATATGACTAGATTAGTAAAATTATTTAAACACTAGCATTTAGCCCGTCATATGACTGGATTAGTAAAATTATTAAAAAACTAGCATTTAGCCCGTCATTTGACTAGATTAGTGAAATTATTTAAACACTAGCATTTAGCCCGTCATTTGACTAGATTAGTGAAATTATTTAAACACTAGCATTTAGACCGTCATATGGCGGGATTAGTAAAATTATTTAAACACTAGCATTTAGACCGTCATATGATTGAATTAGTAAAATTTTTAAAAAACTAGCATTTAGCCCGTCATATGACTAGATTAGTGAAATTATTTAAACACTAGCATTTAGCCTGCCATATGACAGGATTAGTAAAATTATTAAAACACTAGCATTTAGCGAGTCATAGGACTGGATTAGTAAATTTATCTAAACACTAGCATTTTTGACCGTCATATGACGAGATTAGTAAAATTTTTAATTTTCCACAATTGTAAAGAACTCTATGAGGAAGGTTAAAAAAATGGTTTGTTTTTCGGTTGAGAATTATCTGGTACATGCTCAATAATTTGCCATATAATCGATCCAAATAATCGATTATTAAATTTAAAATTATCACGTATGTACCTAATCTACTATTTAAGCCAAATATAAAAGAAAACTGTTTACATCATGTTTTTTTTCAGTGATAAAACGTATGAAAATAATGCAGACGATATTTAAATAATTTAAAATAAGAAATGATTCAATGAGATAGTTAAAGCAATGACGTCATAATGATAGAAAAAAAATGTTATTTTTTCCTATACATCATGTGATAAATTGATAAATTTAATCGCCTGCTCTTAACCGGGGAAAATGAGGCTTGAAATAATAGCATTAAACACTCAAAAATAAAGGAACGTGTGGATTCCGAACGTTTTAAAGACTTGCTTTGAATTTTACTAACCCTAACTCATCATGGATCCAATATGGATGCCTTCATCCATTCCAGGTCCAACCGCTTTATAAATTCGAGGACAGACGGACAGATAACTTAGGCTATTATTGTATAGGGGATTTTCATCTTATACTTAATAATAACCATTTAAATACTAATTAAAAATAAGTTTAAAAGTGTATGCATTGAGCATCATAAACTATAAACGAAAAACTTCAATGCATTTACAAAAAAAAAAAAAAAAAAAAAAAAGGAAAATAATAATTATTTTCAATTGAGTTACTTATTTTATATTAAATTTTAACAGAAAATATCCATGCAAACTAAACAAATTATTAAGGAATTAAGTTTTATTTCAAACTGATGATTATAACCAATTAAGAAAAACTAATTGTGTCGGTAAATAATTCAACTTTCAAATTATTTAGATATTTTTCGGAAATTACTTTAATTCAAATCCCATTTTTGAAAAATTAAACAATTTTTATTGCAAGCTATTAAATTTATCTGCAATACGTATACAGCCAAATGGTGTTATAAATTTATTATTAAACGTTTATCTTATTTGTTGTGCTTGAAATATATTCCGTTTTAATTTGCAGTAGTGAACGCTTAAAAATGAAAATTTGAGATAAGCTTCTGTAAACTGAACAACCAAACTTTGTATATTAAATTGTCACGCAAAACTAGGATATGAATGCAAAAACTTGCTTTTAATAACTTACGCTGTGATTCAGGATACGTGATTAAAAATTTTTAATGTTAATATATGAATTAATTAATGGTTCTAATTAAAATTACAGATTTCGCTTTCAGCTGTGTTTATTACATTAACATGTGTAGTGTTATTTATTCGTAATATAGACAAAATCGAAATTTAACTTTTGTATCTGTTATTATTCCCAATAAATCAGTGAAAGGCATATTATAATTATAGTAATCCTATTTATTTTCAATAATTATTAACTAATGCATTTGTATTTCATTCGAATGAAATACAAATTATGCTTTCCGAATCGAGAGACTGGTATCACATAAAAAATTGGTGATAAAACATACTCATTCTAGAATTTAAGCGTTGATTTCTCTGATATACCATTATCGTAAATAAATTGGGAGACAGAGAAAAGAAAATGCGATATATCCGATAAACGATATATCGAGCCGCGATATAACGAAACGATTCTATACAAGAAACATACATACAGAAAGAAGAAAAAAACGAAATCACTTCAACTTTGAAAGTACGGGCAGTAAAAAAATTAATGATATATCCGAAAGCACGATACACCATGGCCCGATATAACAAACGATACAAGAAACATAAGTACAGAAAGAAGAAAAAACGAAATCCTTTCAACTTTGAAAGTACGGGCAGTAAAACAATTTGTGATACATCTGAAAGCACGATACACCGAGGCCCGATATAACAAACGATACAAGAAACATAAGTACAGAAAGAAGAAAAAACAAAATCATTTCAACTTTGAAAGTATGGGCAGTAAAACAATTTGTGATACATCCGAAAGCACGATACATCGAGGCCTGATATAACAAACGATACTATACAAGAAACATACATACAAAAACTAAAGAAAAAACAGAATCATTACAGCATTGAAAATACGATGCAATGCGATATATTCGAATGGCCGATATATTGACGAGCGATATGACGAATGGTTACTTTACAAGAAACATGCGTTCAGAAAGAAAAGAAAATCGGAATCATTATATAGCATTGAAAGTGCGGTGAAATCTAACGATTACCAAGTTTTATCTACGATTCAATAAACTGCATAGCCATAGAAAAATACTTGTACTTTTCGTGCTCCTCTCAACATTTGTGATTCTTTCAAAAGCGATAAAAATTTCAAAAAAGCATTATCGTAAACAAATTGGGAGACAGAGAAAAGAAAATGCGATATATCCGAATACACGATATATCAAGGCGCGATATAACAAACGATACTCTACAAGAAACATGCGAACAGAAACTAAAGAAAAAACAGAATCATTACAGCATTGAAAATACGGTGAAATGCGATATATTCGAATACCCGATATAATGACGAGCGATATGACGAATGGTTACTTTACAAGAAACATGCGTTCGGAAGGAAAAGAATAAAGCATAGAAAGTGAGGAGAAGTCTAACGATTATTAAGTTTTCTCTACGGTTCAATAAACTGTGTAGCCATAGAAAAATACTTGTACATCGTAAAGAAGTTGGGAGACAGAGAAAAGAAAATGCGATGTATCCGAATACACGATATATCGAAACGAACCTCTACAAGAAACGTACATACAGAAAGCAGAAAAAAAACGAAATCGTTTTAACTTTGAAAGTACGGGCAGTAAAAAAATTTGTGATATATCCGAAAGCACGATACACCGAGGCCCGATATAACAAACGATACAAAAAACATAAGTACAGAAAGAAGAAAAAATGAAATCATTTCAACTTTGAAAGTACGGGCAGTAAAACAATTTGTAATACATCCGAAAGCACGATACATCGAGGCTCGATAAAACAAACGATACAAGAAACATAAGTACAGAAAGAAGAAAAAATGAAATCCTTTCAACTTTGAAAGTACGGGCAGTAAAACAATTTGTGATACATCCGAAAGCACGATACATCGAGGCCCGATATAACAAACGATACTATATAAAAAAACATACGTACAAAAAGTAAAGAAAAAGCAGAATCATTACAGCATTGAAAATACGGTGAACTGCGATATATTCGAATGCCCGATATATAGACGAGCGATATGACGAATAGTTACTCTACAAGAAAGTTTGAAAGTACGGGCAGTAAAAAAAATTGCGATATATGCGAAAGCAGGATACATCGAGACTCGATATAACAAACGATACTATACAAAAAAAACATACGCACAAAAACTAAAGAAAAAATAGAATCATTACAGCATTGAAAATACGGTGAAAGGCGATATATTCGAATGCCCGATATATTGAAGAGCGATATGACAAATGGCTAGTTTACAAGAAACATGCGTTCAGAAGGAAAAGAATAAAGCATAGAAAGTGCGGTGAAATCTAACGATTACTAAGTTTTATCTACGATTCAATAAACTGCGTGGCCACAGATACGGAAACAGTCACTGGTGAGGGGGTACGGGGCACGGGGTAAGTTTATAGGACATACAGGGTAAAAAAAATAATTTCCCTCACCCCTACCCGGAACAGAAATAGGGAAAAAAAAGTTCTAAAAAAAATTCTCCCTGTTTGCTTTCTTTACCCCCGAGGCAAATTAATAGGCAACAAAAAATAAGTTTCCGGAAGCCAACGACGTCGATTAAAAGCCTTAACCTTAAGAATTTATACCATACATCATCCCTGAAGTTTCGATTGATTTTGTTTTAGATTAATAGCTGAACATGTGGAATCTCTCATAAAACTGAGAGGGAGGAAGATAAAAGTTTCTTACCCTACATTAAGATAAATGCTACATGATTTGTTGTTGTGACTGACTTTTGTAGTTTACTGAAATACTTATTTTATTACTTCAGTAAATAGGGAATTTATTTAACAGCGTTTACTGAAACACGGCAAATCTTATTTTGACACATCTTAGTTATTGATGAATAATTTAAATACTTTATTCTAAACGTTTTTCTGATTTATGGACTGGCGTGATTTTTGTGATTTTGTTTTAGATTAATAGCTGAACATGTGGAATCTCTCATAAAACTGAGAGGGAGGAAGATAAAAGTTTCTTACCTAGCATTAAGATGAATGCTACGTGATTTGTTGTTGTGACCGACTTTTGTAGTCATAACAAAAATCGTTTTTGATAAAGGAGTAATTTTTTGGAATAATCTACAGAAAAAAGCTGCAATATTTCTATTGAAATACAGTAAACGAAATTATAAAAATCCATCGATTTCTGAAATACTAAATTGCAATTTATTATTTACTTTCGATTCTAAACTATTCTTAGCTTTATTGACTGTGATAGACTGCGATTGTTTATTGACTGCGACCTAGAAAAACAAATTAGTTTTTTAACGGAATACTTTCATGTGACACAAGACGAAAACGTTTACCGATAATCACGAATCAAATACTTTATTCCTTGGAATGTTTCACAGGGAAAAAAGTGCCTAAACATGAAATCAGTGATATATTTTTAAATAATAGAACAAACACATAAATTGAATTTCATACATACTTTTAGAGACATGTTCTATATTTCCATTACACCCTCGACAAAAGATAGAGTAAACGAAATTATAAAAATCTATCGATTTAGTTCAATTTATTATTTCCTTTCGATTCTAAATTATTCTTAGCTTTATTGACTGTGATTTCTACTAGAAAAATAAATTAGTTTTTTAACGGACTTTAGAGGAGATGCCAGTTTCAAAGAAGTGTTATATGTTAAATAAACCTTGATATGCTCAACGAAAAAGGCTGAGATATTTATACTGAAATACAAAAACCTGAAAAATAGTTACATATTATGTTTTCTTATACACCATTTGTGATCTGTTAATATGAATTTCCATTTTACATGACAAACGATAAAAATCTGAATGCAGTAACGAGAAAAATACTAGTACTTTCATGTATATATTACAAGTCGAGTGACCTGTTAGTTCTAGGTATTTTATTCCACATCACAAGAAAACAATTCAAAGAAGTATTATCGTTATTGCGTACATCCATGGTTTTAATATTTGTTTTAAAAATATTATCGTTTGTCATTAGTTTTATTTTAATTTTTCTTTTGTGGTGTGGCAACTTTTGATAAGAAAGAATAATAAGTCTTTACTGATTAGATTCGAGTATTGCAAGATAACGGAAAGCATATATATGAAATTAATAACAGAAATTTTATAGAAATCGTCTTGTATTTCCATGGAACCGTCTATATCATGCAGTATTTCAATAAGAGAACAAAAATCGTTTTTGATAAAAGAACAATTCTTTGGAAGAATTTTTTTATCGCTGCTACAGAAAAGAGATGCGATATTTATATTGAAATACAGCAAACGAAATTATAAAAATGTATCGATTTCTGAAATACTTACGTGCAATTTATTATTTCCTTTCGATTCTAAACTATTCTTAGCTTTATTGACTGTGATTTCAACTAGAAAAATAAATTAGTTTTATCTTGTATTACTACGATATTAAATTAATTATACGCTTAGTTTGAGCTATATTTATATTCTTATCCCTTAATCAGGCATATAATCCAATTAAAAGAAACAAAACATTTTCCAGTCTTCTTAAAACAACTTTTATTTCATATATATTTTTATAAAAACTTTATAGCAAAACCAAAACTTTCAAAAAAATAAAATAAAAAATAAAATAAAATAAAAAACTGCAAACGATTTTTAAACTAAAAATAAATCATTGAGTCTGTGCTACCACAGTTTTTTAACGGAATACTTTCATGTGACTTACGACGAAAACTTGTACTGATAATCATGAATCGAATGCTTTATTCCTTGGAATGTTTCATAGGGGAAAAAAAAGTCTAAACATGAAATTAGTGATATATTTTTAAATAATAGAACAAAGCACATAAATTAAATTACATACATACTTTTAGACACATGTTCTATATTTCAATTTCACCCTCGGCAAAATTTTCAGAAATTTTCCTAAGAAAGACAACGTCTATATCATGTCTTTAAGAGAAATAAAAAAAACAATCTTTTTTTTTGCTACATGCGCTATTTATTATTCAGTCGAAATTTTTTTGAAATTTTATGTATTTTTTATTAAACTTTTTATCTTCAACATGAAACTGACAAAGATTTTATGTTTTAATATTAAAAATTAAATTATACAATCTTTCATCTTTGAAACCTCTATTTTATTTTATGTAATTATAATCCCTTGCATTCAATAATAAAACAACACTTTTACATATATTTTTTATAAAACTTTTATAAAAACTCCAACTTCAAAAAATAAATATAAAAACTGCAAAGTGTCCTTTTTTGTATACAGTTTTAGGTTTAATACTTGACAATACTTTTCTGTGATTATGGGAAATGCTTTGTTTTCCGGTTAAAAAAGTCTAACATGAAATCAGTTATTTTATAGAAGCACATAAATTAAATTACAATATCATATTTTAACACATTTCTATCATTTTTTATTTCACCTCAAAGTGTAACTGCCCGAGCTTTCCTAGAAAGACAACCCCCCCTCCTCATCTACATTCATCTTCCCCCCTATGACTCTAGAATATCATCGTCGCCTTTTGTAATCCTTTTCCGGAAAATTCTTTAACCCATTATGATGTGGACAAACGGGCCCATTGTCTGCACGGCCGACCACCACTTTCACATCTTCGGAGAACAACAAAGGGGGGCACAAAGAATGTGCCCCCTTAATGTGCAATTCACCCCCTTTAAATCTTTCATCTTTGTCCGAAAATCCCTCTGAAAGGGCTTTTGTCTTTGGCCATTATGGTAGACCCCGAATAGAGCTAACTACACCCCCCTCCCCTTCCACATCCAGTAGTTCTCCCACCCGTCTTTTGATAATTGGTATACGGCGAGTGGTCGCCATTAGGTCAAGTGTCCTTTGTTGTCCATTAATCTGGACAATGAGTCCAGATTTGAGGCACTGAATGATGCACACTGGCGACTGTCGTGTGTTTGGGAAAACGTTTTGTGTTTTCCGCGCGCCCCTGAATGCGACCGCAGGGCACACAGACGCACGCACTGAGACAATCCCCTCCCCCCCTCAAAAGTGAAAATAGTTTTGTTGTTCCGTCAAAGCCCGTGAATCGGCCGACAATGTTCGCGGACAATTGATGCAACCCCCGGTATGTATCTTGTCCCTCTCTCCCGCGGTTTCTCTCTCTCTCTCACTGTTGTGAGTTTTGCTCGTCTCCATGGCGACGCGGTAAACAACTTTCGAAGCCGGCAATAAATGCCGATGCCTTGTGGGCAGGCAGTGGCGGGAGAGGAACTGAATACCAAATGCGCGATTTGTTTGGGGCAGACCGACTGTGATGGGGTCACGTCCCGATAAAAAGCAGCATCGATGTTCGGGGGCGGACATCGCTTTCCCGCTCACTGTCTAGAAACCGACCATTTTCCTGTGCCTTGATGGGCAGATATTTTCCCACAGATGTTGACCCAGGTGTTACGTGTCTTGTACATAGAACTTCATACTAGCTGACCCTTCAGTTTGTTCTGTCCCTATGATGAAGTGGGAACCCGTCCTCCAACGTTATCTTAATAAAGGTCTTTAGCTAAAACGGTGTCATTTTTATGGCCATGATAGTAAGTACCCATCGAGAAGTCCGTCTTGCTACATACATATATATATATAGAGAGAGAGAGTGAGAGAGAGAGAGAGAGAGAGAGAGAGAGAGAAAGAGAGAGAGAGACTCAAAACTATGGTAGTTTTAAAATTGGATTTGAAAGAAAGTCATATTCTGAACAGAAACTGCGACTTATCAATCCCAAATTGTGGTAGTTCTAAAACTGGTTTTGGGAGAAAGCCGTATTCTGAACAGAATCCACGGCCTATATACCCGAAACTACGGCAGTTCTAAAACTGGATTAAAAAGAAAACCATATTCTGAACACAAACCGCAGCCTATCTACCCTATATTACGGTAGTTCTAAAATTGGATTAAAAAGAAAACCATATTCTGAACACAAATCGAGGCCTATCTGCCCTATATTACGGTAGTTCTAAAACTGAATTATTAAGAACACAAACCTAAGCCTATCTACCCTATATTACGGTAGTTCTAAACTGGATTAAAAAGAAAACCATATACTGAACACAAACCGAGGCCTATCTACCCTATATTACAGTAGTTCTAAAACTGGATTAAAAAAAAACTATATTCTGAACACAAACCGAGACCTATCTACCCTAGATTACGGTAGTTCTAAAATTGGATTTGAAAGAAAGGCATATTCTGAAGAGAAACTGCGACTTATCAATCGAAATTGTGGTAGTTCTAAAACTGTTTTGGGAGAAAGCCGTATTCTGAACAGAATTCACTGCCTATATACCCGAAACTACGGTAGTTCTAAAGCTGGATTAAAAAGAAAACCATATTCTAAACACAAACCGAAGCCTATCTACCCTATATTACGGTAGTTCTAAAACTGGATTAAAAAGAAAATCATATTCTGAACACAAACAAAGGCCTATCTACTATATATTACAGTAGTTCAAAAACCGGATTCAAAAGAAAACCATATTCTGAACACAAACCGAGGCCTGTCTACTCTATATTACAGTAGTTTTAAAATTGGATTTAAAAGAAAACCATATTCTGAACACAAACCAAGCCTATCTACCCTATATTACGGTAATTCTAATATTGGATTCAAAAGAAAACCATATTCTGAACACAAACCAAGGCTTATCTACCCTATATTACTGTAGTTCTAAAATTGGATTCAA
>CM063507.1:97932273-97942273 GCA_032207245.1 Pardosa pseudoannulata | reverse complement strand
GTATTTTGTTGCTTTCTTTGACTCTGGCAGAATTCTTGAAACATTTTTTTTTATAAACTATATTTTATACACATATTTTTATATATTTTACATTAAATATAGTTCTTGTGTATCACATTGATATAAAAGGGTATAAAGCATTAGATTTGTGTATATGTAATGTACAGAACAGGAAAAAGTAAATAAGCATAAAAATTAAGGTCACCGGTGGAACGAATTTCTTAAGTTTGCTGAAGTGTTAACAAAAAACACAAAACAAGTAAGAGAGAGAGAGTGAAAAACCTTTGGACTTCGTAACGAACGATTTCACATGAAAACAATTAGGGTGATTTCCTCTTGTTCATAAATGTAGCTTGGATGTGTTTGTTTTATCAAAGCAATATACGTAATCAAGGCCGCTGTTATCAGCTGTCGCGACGGTGAAACAAAAGGGTTTAAGAAAAGCAGCGCCGTGTCGAAGAGAATGGTTGTTTTGTTTAAAAGCCAATGTCTTCAAATGGGAATGATATCTTACCCCCTTATCTTCAAGAAATTGATCGCTGAATTGGTTTTTTTTTTCCCTTTAAATGTTGCAATACGATATGAAAACCCTTAATTGTGTTGTTTTAAGGGAAGAAATCAATGCAGCACTAGCTGTTAGTGTTTATTTATGAAAGCAGGTGAAAAGTGACATCATGTACATTTATGATGTCACCGTTACTCGGTGTCATGTAACACTATCGCTTGTCGGGGAGCAATATTTGATAAAAGTGACACGCAGAAGGATTAGGCCAGCAGTCACCAAATGGTGGTCCATGGACCATCAGTGGTCAGTGACAATTTTTGATGGTCCCCAATAAAAAAAAGATCGTTATTTTAATAATTTATTTTAAGATTATTTATTGTAAACTACAAAAACTATATTTCAGTCATCTTCTTTTGTTTAAGAGACAATGTCTTCAAACCGGAATTATATCTTACCCCATTATCTTCCAGAAATTGATCGCTGAATTGGTTGAAGCCCTAATATGAAAACTCCTTAAATGTGTGTTGTTTTAAAAGGGAAGAAATCAATGCAGCACTAGCTGTTAGTGTTTATTTATGAAAGCAGGTGAAAAGTGACATCATGTACATTTATGATGTCACCGTTACTCGGTGTCATGTAACACTATCGCTTGTCGGGGAGCAATATTTGACACAAGGGAAAGGCAGAACGATTGGGCCAGCAGTCACCAAATGGTGGTCCACGGTTCACCAGTGAAAATTTCCGATGGTCCTCAATCAAAAAAGATCATTATTTATTGTAATCTCCTAATAATTTATTTTAAGATTATTTATTGTAAACTACAAAAACTATATTTCAGTCATCTTCTTTTGTTTAAGAGACAATGTCTTCAAACCGGAATTATATCTTACCCCATTATCTTCCAGAAACTGAATTGTTTTTTATTCTTTAAATGTTGCAATATGATATGAAAACCCCTTGTTGTTTTAAGGGAAGAAATCCATACAAACTAGCTGTTAGTGTTTATTTATGAAAGCTGTTGAAAAGTGACATCCTGAACATTTATGATGTCACCGTTACTCGGTGTCATGTAACCTTATGGCTTGTCGAGGTGCAAAATTTGATAAAAGTGACACGCAGAAGGATTAGGCCAGCAGTCACCAAATAGTGGTCCGAGAAAATTCTTGACTGTCCTCAATAAAAAAAGATCGTTATTTTAATAATTTATTTTAAGATTATTTATTGTAAACTGCTAAACTATATTTCAACCATCTTGTCTTGTTTAAAAACCTATTCCTTTAAACAAGAACAATATCTTACCCGCTTATCTTCAAGAATTTGATAGCTGAATTGGTTTTATTTCTTTAAATGTTGCAGTATGATATGAAAACCCTTGTTGTTTTAAAAGGGAAGAAATCCATACAGAAGTAGCTGTTAGTGTTTATTTATGAAAGCAGGTGAAAAGTGACATCATGAACATACATTTATGATGTCACCGTTACTCGGTGTCATGCAACCCTACCGCTTGTCGGGGTACAATATTTGACAAAAGTGACACACAAAAATTTGAAACACAGAAGGATTGGGCCAGCATTCATCAAATGGTGGTCCCTGAAAATTTTTGATGATTCTCAATAAAAAAAATATCCTTATTTTAATAATTTATATTAAGATTATTTATTTTAAACTGCTAAACTATATTTCAATCATCTTGTTTTGTTTAAAAGCCAATGTCTCAAACGGGAATTATATCTTACCCCATTATCTTTCAGAAATTGATCGGTGAATTGGTTTTTTTTTCTTTAAATGTTGCAATACGATATGAAAAAACCTAAATGTGTTGCTTTAAGGGAAAAAATCCATACAGAACTAGCTGTTAGTGTTTATTTATGAAAGCTGTTGAAAAGTGACATCCTGAACATGTATGATGTCACCTTTACTCGTTATCTTGTAACCCCATCGCTTGTCGGGGTGCAATATTTGACATTGAGGCAGGAGGATTGGGCCAGCAGTCACCAAATGGTGGTCCACGGACAACCAGTAGTCCGTGAAAATTTTTTGATGGTCTTCAATAAAAAAAGATCATTATTTTAATAATATATTTAAAGATTATTTATTGTAAACTGCTAAAACTATATTTCAGTCATCTTTGTCAAGATATCATTTTAGGCTTTTTGTATAGAATGAACACGCATCACTGAGTAGAATCATTAACCATAGAACGAACTTTTTGTGAAGGGAAAGAATATGGGGGTAAAACAACACTATATAAAAGCAGATCGTTCCAAATTCCACGGGAGAGAAAAAAGACTAAATCTTGTGGGCTAGTGACCTCTTGCTGGATTGACTACTAAAAGAAAATGGCAATAATGGCTTACGCAGATTGAATAAAATTTATGCCTGGAAGGGACTTTTTTCTCATTTTTTTTTTTTGGCAATTTACGAACCTTTCTTTCACACACACACACACACAAATATATATACATACATCCATACATAAGCAGTGCATGATAGAATAGATGGAGAGATCCTATGTGCAACTTTTTAATCGCCAAGACAGCGGAAAACGAAAATTCCTACGTCACTGTCCCGCATAAAGCCGGCCATTTAAATCGGCGATAAAATCAGAGATAACTGAGATCGTCCGGCCCCGTCCATCCCCCCTCTCGACACCTCCGTCCAAGTTCCACCATCTGCGCCCACCACCCCGGCCACTCGAAAATCTCTCCCAGATAAACTTAATTTGCCGTGTCCCAAAACCCCCCCGGAGCGCGCGCATTGCATCCTTCAGCCTTTATGTCAACCCGATCTTCATAATAAGACACTGGGCACCGAAAAGGTTCCTTTTTGTTGTTGTTCCCCCCAACATGTTCCCGAAGAGGCTTCAGACACGCGCGCACACACACACACACACACACACAGCCATTCATTAGAACCCGAAACGACTGGAGAGCGAGACGGGGGAGGGGAGGAGCGGAAAGTAGAGAGAGACCTAATGCAATCATTGGGATTGTTACCGGACCCTGTTTACCTCCCTAAGACAATAACCTCTTAGATGCCGGACAATGGACGAAAGCCGGACATTCCCGCGAACAATGGGGGTCCGGACTAGAAACTCATCGGAAACCTACTTAACGGATTAAAATCCAGAACTCTATTGACTCAGATGTTTAAAGCTGCTCTAGTTGCTGCAGCCCTCTTTCCAGCGGGTCCGGCTTATTTGCCGGACTATAATTAATGTCTTGGCCGGACGCGGCTAATCTGGGGAGTGCGGGGCGGGGGGAGAGGGGAGGAGAGGAGGGGAAGGGGGGTTTTTTTTTTTTTTTTGGCTCTAGTTGCTGCAGCCCTCTTTCCAGCGGGTCCGGCTTATTTGCCGGACTATAATTAATGTCTTGGCCGGACGCGGCTAATCTGGGGAGTGCGGGGCGGGGGGAGAGGGGAGGAGGGAGCCGTTTCGCTGCAAGATTCTATCGGAGCAGATCATTTATTGTCTAGGGCTTTACGCGACTGGACTCGGCTTATATTATACACCCCCTTACCCCCTCTTTCACCTCCCTTTTGCAGGCGTTCTGGACACTTCAGTTTTCAGAGATCCGCAGGAAATAGGGTCCAGATGAAAACGGGGAAAGGCGGGGGAGGGGGGGAGAGGTCGGCGATCGGTCACTCACGCCAGGGACAGTTATAGGTAAATAGGGGAAGCAGTGAAGCATCCGAAAAGAGTCCATAATCAACACGCTTGCAAAAGACGAGCGCCGGCCAGTGCAGGACCTAATTTAGAGATCTTGTGTTATCGTTTGCAAGTCGGGAGGATCGGGCAGCTGCTACTCTCAGACGACGTGAAAATCGTTTGGCTCTAAGCAGCCCGTTTTCAATCTGCCTGCTGGAGGACATTCGGAAATGGAAATATGCCAGATGGGTCCGACGCTGCCAAATGGCTATCATGGGGCTATTAACACTTGAAGTTATTCGGAAGAGAAGTATTTCTTGAATGAAGCTCCCTCGTTCGAATCCTTATCCACGTATAAATTAAGCCGACAGTTGGGTTTATTAAACGTATTCAGAACACATATTCCACAAACTCTATGTTAGACCCCATGGTAAAAGTTTATCTCTTGCAGTAGTACTTATAAAAACATCATTCCGGGACATACATGATTTATTTTTGGCTAATATGTATCGTAAACATAACAATATTTAGTTTAAATACTGCTGTTTATGTAGCTCAACCACCTGATGGCTTGCTTTCCGTTTCAGTTGGGTTCATTAAACGTATTCAGAACACATATTCCACAAACTCTATGTTAGACCCCATGGTAAAAGTTTATCTCTTGCAGTAGTAGTACTTATAAAAACATCATTCCGGGACATACATGATTTATTTTTGGCTAATATGTATCGTAAACATAACAATATTTAGTTTAAATACTGCTGTTTATGTAGCTCAACCACCTGATGGCTTGCTTTCCGTTTCAGTTGGGTTCATTAAACGTATTCAGAACACATATTCCACAAACTCTATGTTAGACCCCATGGTAAAAGTTTATCTCTTGCAGTAGTACTTATAAAAACATCATTCCGGGACATACGTGATTTATTTTTGGCTAATATGTATCGTAAACATAACAATATTTAGTTTAAATACTGCTGTTTATGTAGCTCAACCACCTGATGGCTTGCTTTCCGTTTCAGTTGAGTTTATTAAACGTATTCAGAACACATATTCCACAAACTCTATGTTAGACCCCATGGTAAAAGTTTATCTTTTGCAGTAGTACTTCTAAAAACATCATTCCGGGACATACATGATTTATTTTTGGCTAATATGTATCGTAAACATAACAATATTTAGTTTAAATACTGCTGTTTATGTAGCTCAACCACCTGATGGCTTGCTTTCCGTTTCAGTTGAGTTTATTAAACGTATTCAGAACACATATTCCACAAACTCTATGTTAGACCCCATGGTAAAAGTTTATCTCTTGCAGTAGTACTTATAAAAACATCATTCCGGGACATACGTGATTTAGTTTTCGCTAATATGTGTCGCAAACATAAGTTTAGTTTAAACACTGCTGTTTGTGTAGCTCAACCACCTCATGGCTTGCTTTCCGTTTCTATCATGGAGAAAATTTTGTTTTGGTTTTGGTTTACAAACTCTATGTTAGACCCCATGGTAAAAGTTTATCTTTGCAGTAGTACTTATAAAAACATCATTCCGGACATACGTGATTTATTTTTGGTAATATGTATCGCATAACTATAGTTTAAATACTGCTGTTTGTAGCTCAACCACCTGATGGCTTGCTTTCCGTTTCAGTTGGGTTTATTAAACGTATTAAACACATATTACAAACTCTATGTTAGACCCCATGGTAAAAGTTTATCTCTTGCAGTAGTACTTTATAACATCATTCCGGACATACGTGATTATTTTTGGCTAATATGTATAACATAACAATTTTAGTTTAAATAGCTGTTTATGTAGCTCAACCACCTGATTTTGCTTTCGTTTTCAGTTGGTTTAAACGTATTAGAACACATATTCTTATGTTTGGTAAAATTTTTATCTTTGAGTAGTACTTTAACATCATTACATACTTTTATTTTTTAATATGTATCGTCATAACAAATGTTTTAGCGTTTTTATGTTTGCTTTGTTTTTGGGTTATTAAACGAATTTAGAACACAGCCACAAATAGTTGAAAGGTAAAATTATCTGCAATATTCTAAAAATCATGAACATGTGATTTAGTACTAATATATTGTAAAACAACAAGTTAGTTTGAATAGTTTTGTGTTCAAATATTTTTGCTTTATCGAGAAATTTGGTTTTTTTTTTACTTTCGGCGTGTGATACAAGTCTTGACTGAAAATCGTTCAACGGTAAACTGCGATTAAAGCGATACAACCAATTATATTCTGTAAACAGAGATTAATCGCGGTTATTAAAGTTTTTAGCGATAATGCATTCGCGCAGTTACGTAGCTAAACAGAAATTTAATACCACGATATATCCCCACATTGATATTAATATTGATATATCGTGATAATACTTTAAAGTATATATATTTTGATATTTATTTCAAAATCTAGCAATACCATAGCTTTGTATTATTGGTAACTAAAATAAGAATTATAATTTTTCAAAAATTAGGATTTCAAGTTCATGTGTCAAGACTTATATACATATTGATAATTATAATAAACTATCAGGTAACAACCATTATGCCAATCGATTTTTCGTCTTGACCCTGATTGTTTCGATCGAGATATTTATTATTATAAGAAACTCAGACGTGATAATTTTCAAGAACAAATTTCTGACGTGTTTGTATCATAAAATTAAATACCAGCGGCATCAAGTGAATGCAATAACTGGAATAAATATTACCTTATGAGTAATATAAATTTTGGCGATTACTTCTGCCAGTGATAAAACTTTGAAACGGCGATATAACGCAGAACAGTTTTAATATTTATCGCGATACCTAAAGTTAATATTTTTTTGATAAACGATCCAGTAATCACCACGAGCTTAGCTTTGTGACTTTTAAATGAGTCAGTTTGAATACGACTAAATAATAAAGAACATTAGTTTGATTAACAGGAAATTCAGATACTTACTGCCAAGAAAATTCATCCCTTCAAAAGTACAAAAAAGTCTAGGAGTCTATTTCACGGACTAAAAAATATCTAGCGTTTAAGTTACATATCTTGGAAAATTAAGAAGTTTGTTCATTTAGGTGTTTGTTTTTTATACATAACCCCACGGTCTGTGATATATTAGCTAAATTTTGGACATCATTCATATATACCGCCGAATAATCACTGTGAATATTAAAACCTCTGCTGTTCATCCTATCCCGTAATATAACAAGATAAATTAAAATTGGCAACTAACATGAGGTCAGTAAAGATAAATAAATTATTGAGCGTGTACCAGACAATTATCAGCCAAAAAACAAACCATTTTTTTACCTGCGTCATAGGGTACTTTACAAATCTGAAAAATTAAAAATTTTACAGATCCCGTCATATGACGGGCTATATGCTAGTTTCGTTAAATTTGGCTTAAATTAGGTACATTATGTGAAATAAATTTATCAAATTATTTTTTGTTGCAGTGAAAATTGCACAATAACAAAAATTATTTTCATAAAACAGGAGTCTATTTACGGACTAAAAAATATCTACTTTTAAGTTACATATCTTGGAAAATTAAGAATTTGTTCTTATTTTGTTTTTTATACATAAACTGTGAAATGTAATTTAATTTTCAGTGATGTACCAGGGCATTAATCACTGTATATTAAAAATTCCTTCCTGGAGATTAAAATTCCTCTTGTATAGATACATATAAATTATTCTGTCATAATTTAACCCCCTTTTTTACCTGCCTCATAGGGTACTTTACAGTTCTGGAAAATTAAAAATTTTACGGATCCCGTCATATGACGGGCTATATGCTAGTTTCGTTAAAACAATATTCATAAAATGGGGGTTAATTTTGTGTAAATAAAGCTCAAATTCGTACTTGTTATGCAATCAAATTGCACAAATAGAACGCAAAATATTAATAATTTGCAGTTTGCATAAACTATATTTAACTAAACTATCGACATTACATTACTTATACTTTCTATTTATTTGCGAATTAAATTTCATTTCTTATTTCTGTAAACTGGAAAGATGTTAATTCTTAATTTTCCAGTGATGTACCAGGGTGCATTCAATCCTCGTATCCTTAATCAAAATTCCTTCCTGGAGTAGGATCTCCCTCTTGTATAGATACATATATATCCTTGTCATAATTTAACCCCCCGTCGTGCTACCTCTGTTACAAGCATTAATGTGTAAACCGCGTTCTAAAATTACCAACACAGCAAGCCGGTGTAGATTTCTTAGCGCGTTCCTAAGAGAGGAACCCCCCTTGTGCCACCCCAGTGTCCATCCATCCCCCCCTCCTTTTCTCGCTCGCGTCCTTAATTACAGCGTTCTGTGCTATCAAGAGGGATAGATGCAAGCTCATCAGAGACCGGTGCATTTGCGATGATTAAGCGCTAATTCGATTGGTCAAGTCGCCTCGGTTACACGCGGTGCCGGACATTCCTGGACAGAGGAGCCCCTTCGAATCTTCCACCTACCCCCCATTCCTTCCCCTGAAGACCTGAACGGACGTCGTCACCTTAGCAGCGCTTCCCGGTGGAGACATATTTGATACACGTAGAACAGGGAGATGGCAGACGATTGTGGCAAAAGGGACGAAAATTCGAAACCTTGACGCATAGCTGTCTGAACTGGTATATACGTATAGTGACGACTTCGACGTTCTCGAATGAAGAAGGATCACAGTCACGATAAAATTGGAAATCCTTTTATTTCTTGAGTAAATACGGCTATATACAAGGGGATTCTAATCTCCCAAAACAATTCGAAATGCAAAGGATTGTTACCTGCATAACATCTCGACGACGGTCACAGTCGAAAGAAAAGAGATTAAATAATCTCACAAAAGTGGCGAGGTTTTTCCAGGGTGCAGTGCAAACCCTATTTATCCCCCGTTGATAAAATAGAACTAAAACCATCCCTTCTCTAGGAACACATAAAAATTAAAACAAAAAGAAAGCTGAATATCCCGCGGTCATGATTTTGAAAGCGGGAATTCTTTTTTAATGCAATTTCCTTTTTCAATCAAGTTTTGCACGAACACCTGCCATAGAAGCAAACGATTTATCAAATTCAGATTTATTTAAACTAAATTGACTGACAGGCTCTTTTTATTAGCTTGTTTTTTTTAAACAATTTAGAACAGTTTAACAAATAAATTTTCATTTAAACCAATTTCGAGTGGCAGACGTTTTTATTTATTACATTTTTTTTATTTTTGATATTTTAAAACTCCATGGTCGTTTTTTTTTTCTTTTTTTTATGAAGAAAACGGAAAATATGTTATCGTTTGGCATAATAAGGCAATTTGTCGCAACGTCACAAACTACTAGAATGCCCTTCCCATTCATTTTCTTGTTTACAACAGCCAATAGACAAACAATAAACTGCCCTTCCGTTTGAAACTTAAGCCAGAATTGTCATAAATTGAGAATTTGCCCTACTGCGTAAAATCGCCTTAAAGAGCAGTTTGTCGCAACGTCACGACTACTATAATGCCCTTCCCATTCATTTTCATGTTTACAACAGCCAATAGACAAACAATAAACTGCCCTTCCGTTTGAAACTAAAGCCAGAATTGTCATAATTTGAGAATTTGCCCCACTGCGTGAAATCGCCTTATAGAGCAGTTTGTCGCAACGTCACGAACTACTATAATGCCCTTCCCATTCATTTTCATGTTTACAACAGCCAATAGACAAACAATAAACTGCCCTTCCGTTTGAAACTAAAGCCAGAATTGTCATAATTTGAGAATTTGTCCTACTGAGGGAAATCGCCTTATATTTAAGTTTTCACCGAAAGGTACACACTGGACAGTAAAACATTTTTGCAAATACATTTGAATAT
>CM063507.1:97919773-97927273 GCA_032207245.1 Pardosa pseudoannulata | reverse complement strand
AAAAAGATTGGCGGTGAAAAAAGAAAGAAAAAGAAGGAAAAAAAGCGACCATTTTTGCGCCAACGAATTAGAAGGGTGAACTCTCTGCGTTCACTCCATTAATCGGTATTTCATTTTTGGGGTGCAATTCGTGCGTCAGTTGTTTCTCTCCCCCCACCGCCCTTCAATCTCTTTTCCCTTCGTCTACTTCTGTCTGTATCTCCCGCACATCTCATACTTACAGCGCCATCTACTGGCATTAATTAGAATCTCCATTCCATTCAGTTGATTTTAAGTACAGCATGATAAAGATAGAATCGTGTACATTCAAAGTACAGTTAAACAAAACTTATACTGTCAGCTGAAAAAATTTTATATTAACACCATTTACGATTTGATAAGTTATAATATTATCATGTTGTATTAAAATTATTAGTAATAATATTTAGTAATTATTAGATTTAGAAGTTTACATATAACATTTATTGCTATATATTAAACTACATCTGAATAATTTGAAAACGTTATGATGTTTATCAGATTTTTAATTTCCAATACTATTAATTTATTACACATATATTTAACAATTTATAAGCAGTCAAACATCTACAATCGGAACTTTTGAAATAAATAGAATCTGTCAAAAACTAAAACTTAAATTTTCGGTAATAATATCTAAAGAAAAAAATTATTAAATCCTCTTTGCTATTTTTCTCTTCTTTTTTAAACAAATTTTAAAAATGGAATGTTTTTGGATAAAGAGTCATTTTCTCAGAATAATAATTTTAAAATATTTGTTCTAAATGCTTCATTATTATTAAAACAAAATAAAACAAAATTATTTTTCATTTATGACTTAAGTCTCTTAAGCTTAATATTTGATACCATTTATAAAAATTTTTATTTAAAAATTTTAAGGTTAAAAAAAAACGTGTTTTGTAAATTATTTTTCTTAAAATTTTGTTACGAATTTAATAATTAATAATTGTTAATTTAAGAATTATATTAATAATTGTTATTAATATAATTCATATTAACAACAGTATGAATTATGAAATAATATAATTCATATTAAAAAAATATTAATTATTGCTTATTTATTAATAATTGTTAATTTATGAATAATAATAATAGTAGTAATCAAGATTTCGAACCTAAACTGAACTGAAAACCGAAAATCTGGAAAAAAAAAAAAAAAAAAAAAAAAACTGTTATTTGGGTCTGAACGAAAACCGGAACTGAAACTAAAAAAACATATGGATTTATTTCGGTTTGATATATGTTTGGTCATCTTGCTACTGCAACCAACTTATCAGTATTTTCTAATTTAACGTCAACCAAATAATTATCGCCATAAAATGTATAGTGCTTCTCGATTTCCTGGTTTGGTGTTCACTAGTACTTTTCTGTTTCGGTTTCGCATGAAACTACTTGTAGAACTCAAGTACTTGTAGAACTTAAATCAGCTGAATGTTCAGTTGTAAATTCGATTTTGATTATGGATAACAATGCCAATTTGATCGCCGCTTGTATCGTATATGCTGGTGAATTGTATCGATTCACATAGTATACCAATTCGAAAAAGAATAAATAGATAGAATTTGATAGAATTACATTTTTTGTTCGGGATAGAATCATATTTTTAGTACAAATAAGAATATTCATAAAATAAAATTATTCATTCGGAATTGAACCGATATAGTTTTATTTATTTGATTCGGAACGAAAACAATTACGGTTCTAAGTGGTGGTAATAACTATAACTGTAATAATAAGAACAGTAATACAATAATAGCCTTAATAATAATAACTGTAATAACAATGCAATACATTTTTTCTTTCACACAGTGCATTCAATGTCATAGCGATTATAAATGGAGTCCGGGTCACAATACCTTGTAATAATAATAACTATAATAATAATAATAATAATAATAATAATAATAATAACTGTAATAACAATGCAATACATTAAATTATCTCTTCTGTACAGTGCGTTCAGTGTCATAGCTATCATAACTGGAGCTCGGTCACAATACCTTGTAATAATAAATAACTGTTATATAATAACTATAATAATAATTATAACTGTAATAAAATAATAACTATAATAATAATTATAACAGTAATATAATAATAACTATAATAATAATAATAACTGTAATAACAATGCAATACATTAAATTATCTCTCACACAGTGCATTCAGTTTCATAGCGATCATAACTGGAGCCTGGGGCACAATACCTTGTAATAATAATAACTGTAATATAATAATAACTATAATAATAATAGTAACTGTAATATAATAATAACTGTAATAACAATGCAATACATTAAATTATCTCTTTCACACAGTGCGGTCAGTGTCTTAGCGATCATAACTGGAGCCCTGGCCACAATACTTTGTAATAATAATAACTATAATAATAATAATAACTGTAATAACAATGCAATACATTAAATTTTCTCTCTCACACACAGTGCATTCAGTGTCGTAACGATCATAACTGGAGCCTGGGGCACAATACCTTGTAATAATAATAACTGTAATAATAATAACTGTAATATAATAATAACTATAATAATAATAATAACTGTAATAACAATGCAATTCATTAAATTATCTTTTACACAGTGCGTTCAGTGTCTTAGCGATCATAACTGGAGCCCTGGCACAATACCTTGTCATATTAATAACTGTAATATAATAACTATAATAATAATAATAATAATAATAATAATAATAACTGTAATAACAATGCAGTACATTAAATTTTCTCTCTCACACACAGTGCATTCAGTGTCGTAACGATCATAACAGGAGATCGGAGCAGAATACTTTTATGGTCTCCTAAAAAAACAATTAATAAACATTTATATAATTACATCACTTGGTCCCCTTCTACTAGTGGTACTTAATGCATGGCAAACCCCTTCCCTCCACACTCGCTACGCCACTGAATGCATTTCTAATCCGGTCTTCGGAGTTTTTAGGGTTGGCTAGGCACGATCTACAAAAATTGTTCCATATGGGTGTATGTGGAAGAGAACTTTATGTCGAATTTCCAAGTAACATTACAGTCAAAAGAAATTATGTTTGAAAGAAAACACTAAATCCCAATTACACAAAAACGGATATTTTTTTTGCTTTAATTAATTTTTAAAATGAAAACTAATAAAAATAAGGATTGTTTTAATTATACATTTATTAGTACTGTTAGTTCACTTTTAATAACAAAAACTAACAGAAAAATTAATATTCGCTATAGATGGGGAAGATCCAAAATTTTGTTAAGTCTCGAATATGAACTGTAGAATTCTTTTATTTCTAATTTTATATCACGTGGTATGCGTTGAAGAGGTACGTGGTTCCAAGCCTCACGTAGTACTTTAAAAGTAGAATTGAACTGGTAGCCGAGGAAAAGATTAAACTATGTACATATGTATGAAAATATTATCTCCGATTAAGATTTAATCGACATAATAAGAGGGTTAAAAACATGAGCAGCGACGCGCGTTGAAAACAAAAACAGCGAGGACCGTCGAGTAACCTTCAAAAGAACGAACGACGCGGAAACCGCAGACGACTCGAAGATGGAAACAACCCCCCATAAACCATCTGCCACGCCATTTTTTTATTTTATTTTATTTTATTTTTTTACTATTATTATTCCAGGAATAAATAAATAAAAATTTAATCCCCCCAAAACTCTCTACACCCTCTCTTCTAGTAGGTATCCTTCGAAGGAGAAAAAATTCTGGAACCCCTCAAGAGCAAACCCCCTCCAAAAAACCAAAATTACAAAATAAAGAAAGAAAGAAAAAAAAGGAGCTATAAAGAATGGAACGAGCAACAATCTCTCCTCCTCCCCCCCTCGCCAAACCTTTAACGGTAATTCTAACCTCACCCCATCTGCCACCAGTAAAGAGAGGTCGCACTCCACCTCCCCCCCTTTTTTCTTCCCCTCAGCCTATTATCTTCCCCGATAACACAGAGGAGGTTAGATCACTTCTAGAATGGGTGAAAAGGTGGAGGGGGAGACAGAACTGGAATGGGGGGGAAGGGAGAGAAGTGTTCTTTCTTTTCCTACTCTTGTTCTTTAGAACAGATGGCTGGGCACGCGAACCGCACGCGACTCCACCTGCCTTTCGGACCCCTCGTTCTTACGTCACCCAGAAAAAGAGGGTAGGCGAGAGGGGGGGGAGGCAGGAGTAGTTGCTAAAAGGGTTTTTTCTTGGGGAAAGAAGAGAATAAACGTTGTATCGAAGGCCACGTGAGGGAATAAAGCAAGTTTTTTTTTAATTCGGCAACCGTTATTTAACTCTTTTCTCGTGTTCGGGACGAATTTGCTTTAAGATATGATTGTTGATTAATGCATGTCAGTGTGAATAGAAAGTATATGGGAGAGGGGGGGGGGTCCGTGAAATGAACTCTGTTCTAATGGAGTCTGTGTAAGCAGATTCGAGCATTGACTTTCTGGGACGATCATTGGTGTTTCCAGTTCAACAGACGTTATTTTCAGAGTTATATTAATTTACTATTGATGATTGTTAATTGATTATCCAGTTAATTCTCTATCCAGTGGTCTTGTACGCCTTATAACAGTTAAATACTAACAAATGAGGGAATAAAGCCAGTTTTTTTTTTCTTTCTGATTTTGCAACCTTTGTTTTACCCTTTCCTCGTGTTCGGGACAAATCTGTTTTAAGATATGATTGTTGATTAATATATATCAATGTGAATAGAGGGTACATGGGAGACACTGTGAAATGAAAAATTCTCTGCTAGTCGAATCTGTTTAACTTGAATCAAATGTTGAATTATAAGGATGAATATTGGAGTTTTTACGTTTTCAGTCCAATAAGATGTTATTTTCAGGTTTATATTAATTGATTAATGCATGTGAATAGAAGATATGTACAAAGAGTAGACACCATGAAATGAATTCTTTGCTAGTGGAATCTGTTTAACTTGAATCAAATGTTGAATTTTAGGGATGAACATTGGAGTTTCTACGTTTTCAGTCCAATAAGATGTTATTTTCAGGTTTATATTAATTGATTAATGCATGTGAATAGAAGATATGTACAAAGAGTAGACACCATGAAATGAAAAATTTTCTGCTAGTGGAATCTGTTTAAGTTGAATCAAATGTTAAATTATAGGGATGAATATTGGAGTTTCTACCTTTTCAGTCCAATAAGATGTTATTTTCAGGTTTATATTAATTGATTAATGCATGTGAATAGAAGATATGTAGAAAGAGTAGACACCATGAAATGAATTCTTTGCTAGTGGAATCTGTTTAACTTGAATCAAATGTTGAATTATAAGGATGAATATTGGAGTTTTTACGTTTTCAGTCCAATAAGATGTTATTTTCAGGTTTATATTATAAATTGATTAATGCATGTGAATAGAAGATATGTAGAAAGAGTAGACACCATGAAATGAATTCTTTTCTAGTGGAATCTAACTTGAATCAAATGTTGAATTTTAGGGATGAACATTAGACTTTCTACGTTTTCAGTCCAATAAGATGTTATTTTCAGGTTTATATTATAAATTGATTAATGCATGTGAATAGAAGATATGTAGAAAGAGTAGACACCATGAAATGAATTCTTTGCTAGTGGAATCTGTTTAACTTGAATCAAATGTTGAATTTTAGGGATGAACATTAGACTTTCTACGTTTTCAGTCCAATAAGATGTTATTTTCAGGTTTATATTAATTGATTAATGCATGTGAATAGAAGATATGTAGAAAGAGTAGACACCATGAAATGAATTCTCTGCTAGTGGAATCTGTTTAACTTGAATCAAATGTTGAATTTTAGGGATGAACATTGGAGTTTCTACGTTTTCAGTCCAATAAGACGTTATTTTCAGGTTTATATTAATTGATTAATGCATATGAATAGAAGATATGTAGAAAAAGTAGACACCATGAAATGAATTCTCTGCTAGTGGAATCTGTTTAAGTTGAATCAAATGTTAAATTATAGGGATGAATATTGGAGTTTCTACGTTTTCAGTCCCAAAAGATGTTATTTTCAGGTTTATATTAATTGATTAATGCATGTGAATAGAAGATATGTAGAAAGAGTAGACACCATGAAATGAATTCTTTGCTAGTGGAATCTGTTTAACTTGAATCAAATATTGAATTTTTGGGATGATCATTGGATTTTTTACGTTTTCAGTCCAATAACACGTTATTTTCAGGGTTATATTAATTTACCAATCAATCTGCTTTAAGATATGATTATTCATTAATGCATGTGAATAGAAGATATATGGAATGAGTAGACACTGTGAAATCAATTCTCTGCTAATTGAGTCTGTTTAAGTAGAATCAAATGTTGAGTTTTAGGAACGATCACTGGACTTTCTATGTTTTCAGTCCAATAAAACATTATTTTCAAGGTTACATTAATTTACCAAGTAATTATTATTAATTGTAATGTAAAAACCTTTTCCCAATGAAAAGGAGGACATAGTATTAATAAAAGAGGACATAAGTAAATGAAATAATTACTGTCATGTTTCAGCTGAGTAAGACGTCAACTAATTCATAAGAAAATATCCTTAGTATATTTTTATCAAATAATCCAGTATTGATAATAACCGGATATAGCAACTATTGTATACTATCATATACTAGCCTGTCATATGACGGAATCAGTAAAATTTCAAATTTAACAGAAATGTAAAGTACCCTATGAGACAGGTAAAGAAAATGGTTTGATTTTTGGCTGAGAATTATCTTGTAACAAAAGATAATCGATGATTAAATTTAAAATTATCACATTTGTACCTGATCTATTATTTACGCCAAATGTTAAAGAAAAATGTTTATGTAATATCTAAGTTCAATGATAAAACGTATGAAAATAATGCAGACGATATTTAAATAATTTAAAATAAGAAATTATTCAGTGAGATGGTTAATGCAATGACGTCATAATGCTTGGAAAAAATGTTATTTTTACCTATTTATTATGTGATATATTGATAAATTAAATCACCTGCTCTTAACAGGGGAAAATAGGGCTTGAAATAAATGCATAATAAGGCGATTTCACAAATTATGACAATATTGGCTTTAGTTTCAAACGGAAGGGCAGTTTATTGTTTGTCTGTTGGCTGTTGTAAACATGAAAATGAATGGGAAGGGCATTATAGTAGTTCGTGACGTTGCGACAAATTGCCTTATAAAAAATACTGCAATTATGTTAAGCTTTTTAAAATTAGATAACTGTATTTTTAGATATACGAAATTTTAAAAAATTACATTACAATAGATAGTTCACCAATAAACTGGTTTTACTAAGTGTAATGTATGTCGCATTCCATAAGGTCGCGTTCCGATATATAAACATTCTTTATCGAGATTTCCCGATTTCAAATAACAGCACATGCGCTATATAATCTTATTGTTGATACCATAAGTAACTGAAATATCTACAAACCCCCCTCCTCCATGCTTCGTTTAATTAAAATCTACATGACCGTT
>CM063507.1:97904773-97914773 GCA_032207245.1 Pardosa pseudoannulata | reverse complement strand
GCCTGATTTTCAATCAACACAATTTGCCATCACCTGTTAATAAACTACCCCAAAAGGTTTTATATACGACACCTCTAAGAAGAATGCCAACTCTCTCCCCCTGAACTCTAGAAACCCGGGGAGGTTGGCTCTTAAATTCATTCGCGTGCCCCCTGCCAAAAATCCATCCTTTTTAAAAGAGTAGGTAGGAGGAAGAAAGGAGCAAAAGAGGAGGTGGAGAAGGAGGGCGGAGAGGGAGAGATAATGAGGATGTGACACGCGCGGGGTGGGTAGAGAAGCACATCACGCCTGGCTGCTGCCGTTTTCGAGAGCAGATGTTCTCTCTTCTGTTCCTGGGCGCGCGCACACACGCATTACGATCCGAATTCGAATTGTCGCGAGAAAGGAACGAAAAAACAAAACAAAAAAATTCGGCAACCAGAAAAGTTAGACGACGTCGCTTTGCTCTCTCTTCTTCTATCGCTCTCTTTCTCTCTCTCTATTTCCCCCGTACTTTTTAGGTTTTCTTGGAAGTTGGGAACGTGTTATATAGATTGGGTTTCGAATCTTTTTTTTTATTGTTATTGTTTGTTACAGACGCGTGTGATCTAGCAGCGGCGCCGAAGAATAACGAAACGAACGAACGAAAACGGCAGTCCAATAAACAATAAACAAATTAGGAGGAGCTCTTGCAAACTGATGCGGATGAAATGATAACAGTCAGGAAAAAGAACAGAAAGAACAAAAAAAAAAAAAAAAAATGTAAATAAATATGGACGCTAAATTTCGTGAAACGCATAGGTTCGCTCTCTTTTAAAATCGTCTGTTATGAAGGGGAGAAACTTCTTAGCGTTGTTTTGCGATGTAGGGGGGCGTGTCTTAATATGTGAGAGAGACTCGATTAAAAGCGACGGCACCGATAAACAAATACGAGATGAGGAAATGCCTGCTTCGGGTTTAAAAACGTTCGATGTGTTATATCGTATCCACTATAATCGAAGGCGACAGTTCCAGACGCAAGCGAGGGGATTAAATATCGCCGGCTATTACTTAACATCACCGTCTATGTTCTTTCTTAGAATTTTTGTTCGTTTTTCGAAATTACGTATTCTCTGAGTACTTCGCATGTCATCAATGTATTCTCATAATGTAAAGCTGATGGGAAAATACAGTTAATTAAATTCATCGATACTTAATTATCTTCTTCTTAATCATCGATTAAATTATACAGTCCATATCCAATACTAATGTATAATCCAGTGCATTTCAATACATATTTAAAACCAAATATTTGGCGCAATCGTATAATCAATTGGCGTAATTTTTCATTTGGGGTGTATATCCTTTATATAATAATTGCCTAAGTTATCTGTCTGTTTGTCCTCGAATTTATGAAGCAGTTGGACCTGGAATGGTTAGGGCATCCATATTGGAATTATGATGTCATTCCGGTAACTAATCGTGTTCTTTAATTACTTCTAGTTTATTCTAGATGATATAGTACCTCTACAATGCTCGAGAAAAATGAATCGACAGGGCTGCGATTCTAAATTCGAGGTGCCAGGAATATTCGCCGCCATTATTAAAGCATGAGTATACAAGTTGAAGTCTTATGTCGAATGTGTCCACAAAAATATTTGCTAGTGTCCCCAAATTTTACTTAGCTTCGGGAACACCGCGCTGCTTGTCCCCAAATTGCAGTTAAGAAATATGGTCACCTTAGCTATACATAATGCATGCGTCCCACATATTGGTAACTCGTCTTCAAAAATGATTTCTGGTCAGCCTAGAGACAGGAAGTAATAAAATTATGCCTGGCGACACCCTAAGAAAAGAATTGAATGTACATAGGATTTCAATAAATGTCCCGATTGTTACAAATATTGAAATAAAAAGCTCTTAAAATTCATTTTAAAATATATTAACTTAGTCAAATTTTAAAGCATGCGTATACAAGTCTTATGTGCCCGAATGTGTCCCAAAAACATTTTCTAGTGTCCCCAAATTTTACTTTGCTTCGGGAACACCGCGCTGTTTGTCCCCAAATTGCTGTTTAGAAATATGGTCACCTTATCTATATACATAATGCATGCGTCCCACATATTGCCAACTCGTCTTTAGAAATGATATCTGGTTAGTCTAGAGACAGGAAGTAATAAAATTTTGCCTGGCGACACGCTAAGAAAAGAATTGCAATTAAAAATCACTGCTATTAAAGCTCATTGATTAAAGCTATTAAAACTCATTTTAAAATATATTAACTTAGTCAAATTTTAAAGAATGAGTATACAAGTTGAAGTCGTATGTCTCCAAATATATCCCCTCAAATGTTTTCTAATGTCCCCAAATTTTACTTAGCTTCGGGGACATCAGGCTGCTTGTCCCCAAATTGCAGTTAAGAAATATGGTCACCTTAGCTATACATAATGCATGCGTCCCACATATTGGCAACTCGTCTTCAGAAATGATTTCTGGTCAGTCTAGAGACAGGAAGTAATAAAACGACGCCTGACGACACACCAAGACGCAAACGAAGGTTCATTTATTCCGGAACGCCCCTTTTTCACCGCCGCTCATTAGCGGGCAGTTCCTTTTTCTCAAAACACTTTCCAGAAGGGACTTTCTCTTAATTGGCATTCAAATGGGGTTCCGAAGAGACAACCCAAGATGCAAAAGAAGATAATCGAGAAGAAATAGAAGAAGAGAAAAAAAAAAACATCTGCCACCAGAGAGAGAGAGAGAAATGTCTGTCGCGGGTCATCTGTTGTTATATCCCCTCCCCCCCCCTGTCTTCCAAGGATATCACTCCCTAGGGGCTTCTAGGCTCCTCTCTCAACCCTTCTTCTTCGACTCGCACTTCCGATGCAGCTGCCCGAGCAGAAAGCACGCTGCCAGCCGACTTCCCGTTTCCTTCCCAGGCGATCAAAGGGGTGAAAGGCACGACAAATGGCGACCGACCGGGCATGCGCACTCGACGCCTCGGGGGGAAGTTTTTAACACGGACGAAAATTAGGATCAGGTGCTACTTGTCGTCATTCGATAGCATTTTTTTTTTGTCCTTTCTTTCCAGAAAAAATGCTTTTTTTTCTCTTTTCCATGGGAGTTTGACGACCGGCAAGGGCAATAGCCCGACGGACAGAGGGTGGGGCTAAGAGAAAGTGGGACTAGATCCTCAGAACTATCATTATTCGAATGAAAAGTATATATATATATATATATATATATATATATATATATATATGTATATTTAAATATGCATATATACATATACATATATATACACACACACACACACACACATATATATATATATATATATATATATATATAATATATATATATATATATGTACACATATATACATATATATGTATGTATATACTATATATTCTATATATATGTATAAATATGTATACATATATGTATATGTATATATATATATATATATATACTATATATATATACAATATATATATATGCGCATAAAAATATATATACATATACACACACACATATATATATATATACATATATATACACATATATATGTACACATATATACATATATGTATGTATACATATAATAATTCATATATATATACATATATATTTTATATATTTATACATTATATATATATATATATATAATATATATATACATATAATAATATATATATATACATACATATATCTCTCTATATACATATATGTATACATATAATATACATATATACATATATAATATATATATATATATATATATATATATATACATTATATCTCTCTATCTCTCTCTCTCTCACTCTCTCTCTCTCTATATATATATAATATAATATATTATATATATAAATATATATATTTATATATACATAAAACTAGGAGTCTATTTCACGGACTAATAAATATCTAGCGTTAAGTGATACCTTTGAAAATTAAGAATTTTGTCGTTTGTGTGTTTGTTTTTCTTACATAACCACATTGACTAAATGAATTCAAGCGATTCTGAATGTCACTGTATAGACTTTAGAGGAGAAGATAAACAAATTTTTGAGCTTACATAATATTAAAAAACAAACCATTTTTTTACCTTTGGTACTTTACAATTCTGGAAAATGAACTAATCTCGTCATATGACAGGCTATATGCTAGCACCATAATATTGTAATGCAGTCAGTTTTGGTTCGGTTTGATTTAGAGCAGTAGGGTCTTCCTTTTTTGCAACACAAGATCTAACAAAACCGGGATCTACTGTTTAAAAGCAGATTCCGAACGGCTACGAACATTCATGCCACAGTGAGATTCGAACATAACTCCGGTATCGAAGATCAGCGCAATGGCAATCGGAGTTAAACGTGCATCCAAAATTTACACTCAATCGCTTCCGAGAAGTGGGTTAGAATTCCAAAATAAATTTTGAACCAGTAGAACACATATCAGCATAGCAAGTTAAATAAAAAGCCTATAAAAAAGTAAAGGGGAACAGTGCAAATCCCAAACGAACCTTTGTATCCGGGAATCGTTCGAAAGCATCGATTCCGATTCATTCGCGGCGGGAAGTCACCGGACTATAAAGTTTGTTTATGGGCGATGGCAATCCCCTCGATGAAGTGGGAGGGGGGCGAATATTCCAGCGCGCGAAAAGGGGGAGTACTCGGTATTCGGAGGAGCTTCATTTAGTTAACTGTGTCCCCTCACCTGTGTGTGGCTATCAAAACTCAGTTAAAACGTTTAGAAAGGGATAGATGACATAATAATCATCCATTTTCAGAAGCGTTTAAAAATTTGATTTATTTTTTCATTTTATGCTATTGTGGATAGTTACATTGAATTTCAATAACTGTAACAAAATAATTGTGATATCATTCACATATGTTTTCTCGAGTTCAAATCTTTTAATGTATGCATGATAGGCAGGTGGTATTTTCGCGGTAGTAACCATAGCAATAATGTAATTACAGGAAACGCGATAGTTACTGGTTCATCAACATTTTAGCCGACTACCATATAGCCCGTCTCAAGATCATTTTCAAAACTCGAAATTCAATTCCGATTGGACGAACCCGGATAGGGAATAATATTACATCACTGCTCTAAAAGCAAATCATCTGAATTCTATCTGTCACAACCTTTCGTGAAATATCTCTAAAATAATTTTAGCACAGTGCTCTGGAGTTAAAACTTTCTTTTTCTTTAAACACTAGCATATATATAGCCCGTCATATGACGGGTTCAGTAAAATTTTTAATTTTCCAGAATTGTAAAGTACCCTAGAAGGCAGGTAAAAAAAAATGGTTTGTGTTTTGGCTGAGAATTATCTGGTACACGCTCAGTAATTTGTTCATCTTTACTGACCGCATGTTAGTTGACAACTTTAATTACTACATTACGTGTTAGGATGAACAGAAGAGGTTTTAATACTGACTGATTATTTGGCGGTATATATGAATGATGTCCAAAATTTGGCGAATCGATTGCAAACCGTCTGGTTATGTATAAAAACAAACTTCTTAATTTTCAAAGATATATAACTTAAACGCTAGATATCTATTAGTCCGTGAAATAAACTCCTATACTTTTATGAAAAGAATTTGTTGTTAATACCGGTGATAAAAGTTTCATTGCAACAAAAAATAATCGATGATTCAATTTAAAATTATCACATATGTACTTAATATATTATTCAATCCAAAAATAAAAGAAAATTATTCACCTAATATCTAAATTCAGTGATAAAACGTATGAAAATAATGCAGACGATAATAAAATAGTTTAAAATAAGAAATGATTCAATGAGATGGTTAAAGGAATGACGTCATAATGCTAGAAAAAAAATATTATTTTCATCTACTTATAATGTAATAAATCTATTCATTCCAGGTCCAACCGCTTCATAAATTCAAGGACAGACGGACAAATAACTTAAGCTATTATTATATAGGGGATTTTTATTGTTCAGAAATGAACTAAACATCAATCTGGGAAGCACCACAACAGGGGAAGTTTGTCCTCTGACTCCGTACGGAAAAGGGGATTTTCTTCAATTAAATTCTAAATCAAAGGTGAAATTTAAATTTATAAACGCTTGAGCATTTTAGGTAAAATTTCACGGCAGACATTTTTTAAACAACGAGAGGCAGTTTTTAATAGTAATTCCGGAACAAAAGTATCAAAATACGGAAAGCTAAAAAAAAAAAAAAATCTAAGAACAAAATTAGGTGCCGGAATAAAACTATTGAAATGTACTTGGTTTATATAAAAGTTACAAGTCTTAAGAGAGCTTTAGAAAATAGAGAATGCTGTTTGCTATTTAATTACTTAATAGGACCAATTTTAAACATCTGAAATTACGAGTATTAAGAGAACTTTTGAAAATAGAGATTTCTGTTTGCTATTTAATTACTTAATACGAACCAATTTCAAACATCTGAAATTACAAGTCTTAAGATAACTTTTGAAAATAGAGAATTCTGTTTGCTATTTAATTACTTAATACGGACCAATTTCAAACATCTGAAATTACAAGTCTTAAGGTAATTTTAGAAAAGAGAGAATGCTGTTTGCTATTACTTATTACGGACCAATTTCAAACATCTGAAGTTACAAGTATTAAGAGAACTTTTGAAAAGAGAGAATGCTGTTTGCTATTTAATTACTTATTACGAACCACTTTTAAACGTCTGAAATTTCACAAGTATTAAGAGAGCTTTTGAAAAGAGAGAATGCTGTTTGCTATTTAATTACTTATTACGAACCACTTTTAAACATCTGAAATTTCACAAGTATTAAGAGAGCTTTTGAAAAGAGAGAATGCTGTTTGATATTTAATTACGTAATACGACCAATTTCAAAATCTGAAGTTACAAGTCTTAAGAGAACTTTTGAAAAGAGAGAATGATGTTTGCTATTTAATTACGTAATACGACCAAATTTCAAACATCTGAAGTTACAAGTCTTAAGAGAACTTTTGAAAAGAGAGAATGCTTTTTGCTATTTAATTATTTATTACGGACCACTTTCAAACATGTGAAGTTTTACAAGTATTAAGAGAGCTTTAGAAAAGAGAGAATGCTTTTTGCTATTTAATTACTTATTAGGACCAATTTCAAACATTTGAAGTTAGAAATCTTAAGAGAGCTTTCTCACTTAGAAATTTAGAACAGAACTATCATCTAATAAGAATGCATCCAGAATTTTCATGCATTTTTAAAGTTTTCTTTTTTCTCACATTCCTTTTGTATGCAAGCCGTCCTTTCCGAACTACGAGTGCAGATAACTATTTTGGAATTTCCCTTTTTTAGATTCTCGCAAGCACAATTCTGAGTGAACTCTTCCCCACTTTCAAATATCCCTGTTCTAAACAAAAACGCACCCCTTTTCGAAATTTGGAAGGACACGCTGCCGAGTTCCAGAACAATCGAATGTTATTGCACCAGTGACGATAGTTCATATTAAACTAGATGATTATTGATGAATTCTCGATTACCCGAAAATTTCGATTATAGTTAATATCGATAATAGTAAAATATCGAAGTAGGTTCGGCCCCAATTACTTCGGATAATCGACGTTCTACTGTAGTTTCGGATGCCTTGATCGTCAAAAATCTGGACTTTTGAGAGAGGAAATGGTAGGAGAGAAAAGTTCGCCCAACACCTGCAGACTTTGCGGGTTCGTGTCTACACATTCCTCGTCTCATTGTAAAAGAATAAATAGTGTTTCCCCAAACACGGCAGACAAGAGAACAAAACGAAATCCATAGAGCCTCTCGTAGTCACAGAGAGAGAGTGGAGGTAGAAGGAAGAAGCGGAGGGAGGAGACACACGTGATTAGAGCACCCCCCGCTCCCCTTCCGCCCCGGCGTCCTCGCTGGATACAACAACAAACCCCCACCACAAATTGCCGGCGAGCGAAACTGCCCTGCCCCTCACCCCGGACTCTGCTTGCTGGCCGGACACTACGGGTACACATGCAACCCCACCAGCTTTAAAATCGCGAGGGGTTTCGTGTTTTAATCGGGGTGGCCGCCCGACCTCGGAAAAAATCGGCCGGATCGCGGTGAAGGTGGAAGGGACCGATTCTTCCATCTCAACCCTGGCCGGCAGACGATCGCGTCGGGGTGGAATGGACCGCAGAGCCAGCCGCGCTTCTCCCGGCAGAAGGACGGGACGGTCGCCGGAATCGCTGTGCCGGCGCGCTTACGGTGCATCCACCCGATTAAGCGGTAGGCTCGCGGCGGATAAGGTGTTTGTGCATATAGTTTGCTCCGCTTAACCTTTTACATACCAAATTCAGATCCAGATATATTTTAAATTATTTTTTTTTGCATATCTTGCCTTATAATGCTTCAGTTAAGGTATGTTAGTCATTTAATTGTGGAAAAAATTTTTTCTTTTACGATTTTCAGGATGTTCCCGATTGGGAACATTGGCCACTTCTGACTATACACTGGATTCACAAATTGAGTAGAATGATGTATATATTAAACAGGGCTTCGAACCGGAACTGAACCGAAAACCGGAAAAAACCGTTATTTTGGTCGGAACGAAAACCGGAACTGAACCGAAAAAAATATCGGTTTATTTCGGTTCGATATATCATCTTTCAGTCATTTTGTTACTGTTACCAACTTATCAATATTTCCTAATTTAACGTCAACTTTATAATTATCATTACATGTATACTGCTTCTCGATTTCCTATTTTGATATTCACTAGTATTTTTCTGTTTCAGTTTCGCATGAAACTACTTGTAGAAGACATATTTAATTCAGTTGATTAAACTAGAAGTATAGATGATTTTTTAAGAAAAATATCGAGTTATATTTTATTTTTCACATCTCAGCATGCGATCATCCACGGATGTTTGTATAGACTGTTTAGATCAGGGAGGAGTAAATAGACAGGAGAGGCCCTAAGTGACGTAGCATGTAATGGATAACAATGCCAATGCTCGCCGTCCTCTGCTCACCGCTCTTATCGTACCTGCTGTTTGTATCAATTCACATAGTGTACCAATTAAAAAAAGAATAAAATCTTCTAAATTTTGATAGAATTACATTTTTTGTTTATGATAGAATTATATTTTTAGTACAAATAAGAATATACATAAAATGAAATTATTCATTTGGAACTGAAACGAAAACAGTTATTTTTGGCGGAGCGAAAACCGGAACTGAACCGATATTAATTTTTTAGTTGAACCGGAACAAAAAAAACTACAGTTCGAAGCCCTGATATTAAATATTAAATAATAAGAGAAATAATTAGAATGAATTTAAAATTTATTTTTAAATTTAAGGACAGATATCAATAAAGTTTAAAAATTATAAATTTAAATGAAAACAGCATTTTCTTAAACAAATATCAAAAAGATGAGTTTATACCTTTATGCCATGATATATATTGGAAATCAATGGAGATGCAATTTTTTCTTCCACTCATTGCAAGCTAATCTTGCATTTAATGTGCACATCTACCTCGTGTTGTTTGTACAAGAAAACGGCCATCACTTTTTCCCTGTGATATAGGGCTGTAAACTTTGTGTCCAGGTTGAGGCTTAATTTTCCTTGGTGCAATTCTTAGGAGAGCGCTTGTAACTTGTAGTTAGTTCACATACAAAATACATTTAACACCTTTCAAAATCATATTTGTGAAGCTAATGCACTAGACTGATAGAATTGAAATGACCTTTCATAAAATTAGGGAATCCCCCTTCATTTCCTACCCCTTTCAAGAAAAGCTTTCCGTGGAGGTCCATTGTTCCCAATTGGGAACATTAATAATTAATTATTCCAGGCACGTTTCTGATTATTAATGTCGAACTTCATATTTTTTAAATAAATTAAAGTTGTTTTAAGGATACCAATCGAATTTTAGTACTGATATTTGCTTGTGAGATTTGAGAAAATATTTTACTTTACTAGTTACTAGTTATTTTACTAGTTACATCATACTTTTAATTGGTAACACTGTACGCTTGCAGTATACATTATTTAACACTAGATTGCCCGAGATTTTTTGTATA
>CM063507.1:97889773-97899773 GCA_032207245.1 Pardosa pseudoannulata | reverse complement strand
TTTATAAAAACAAGAACATAATGCTATTGGTTTCAAAATCAAAAACATAGAGAGGGTAGAATTATTTGTAGAAACATCTGACAGAAATCAAAATATATAAGCAATTCTTTGTTTTAGAGGACGAGAAATGTCATGTACACGAACAGTGATTTGATAAGTTAAACACTTAGTACTTAAGATCAGCCATTGGTTTCAAAATCAAGGACATAGTGCCATTGGTTTATAAAAACAAGAACATAATGCTATTGGTTTCAAAATCAAAAACATAGAGAAGGTTGAAATATTTGCAGAAACATCTGACAGTAGTCAGAATATACAAGCAATTCTTTGTTTTAGAGGACGATAAATTTCATGGGTACGACGAATCTTGACGCTGATCTATTAAGAGACACTAAAAGATTACATGTTCCTCGAAACAGCAGACGGAGAAAATTTGGGTGTGTTCCCATCGAGCACTTAATTTTAAATTAAAACTTTGGCGGCGTTAAAACGAGAAACGGGGCCTCGAATTTCGATGTCGGACGCCCTAAACGTTCTATGTGTGTTGTGTGCCTCCCCCTTTTCGAAATCTGTTTACGGGAGACGGCCATAACAGGAAGCAGTATCCTGGTGTTTTCTTCCGCGTGCCAAGAATTCAAAACTGCCAATTTAACGCCACAAACGCGTCGATTAAAAGCTCGCGCACCCCTTTTAATGTACCAATTCCGAAAGTGACGCATCTCTTACCGAACAAAAGCGGTAGGAGGGGGAAAGAAAACAAAAGCAACATTAGCGTTCTGTCCGTATCGTTCGCGAAAGCGGGTGAAGAGAGAAGAAGGGGGGAGATCGGTGTTGGCGGAACGAAGCTGAGATGGAGACAGACGATAAAACTTGCTTAACCGACACTCCGCGGCAACCTGTGGACAGCAAGAAAATTATCTTGGAAGGAGGGAGGTAGGAAAAGGAGGGGTAGAATTTCCGGCTCCTTTTCCCCCCCAACACGAGAGGGGGGGAGGAAGGGAAGTACAGTTATCCTGTCCCATCTGTCGTCGCGTGCTGGCTCGGGGTCGCGTGCGGCAGACGATCCGAGCAGAAAGGGCAAGCACGGTAGAAGATTGCAGCTATGAGACGAGGCGTTTAAAACGATGTTCGGGAGACGAGAAAAATGGGCACTCAATTAAGCAAGATAGTGGACTCTCAAAATTAATTTCTTTTGCTTTTGACCAATCCGATAGAAGATTTAATATGTTTAAAGTAATATATATAGGCTAAGGTATATACAATTAACAAGGAAAAATCTTGATAATTTTAAAAATTACAAATTTATTGTTTTAAAAGGAACACTGTTGAAAATGTTCTATTATCATATGACAGGGTTATTTTTATTCATAGTATGCATTTTAGGCCTTAGAGTAAAACTTGCATGATATCGTAAAGATTGGCTGGAAATATGATAATAATAATAATAATAATAATAATAATAATAATAATAATAGTTAAAAGAGTAATCTTTTTCGTACAAAATTGGTTTAACAATATTTTAATTCCAAGAGAGATAGGTGTTTGCTATTTGAAATATATTATTCCAATTAATTCATATTAATTTTAACTAACTTATTTTATACTTTTCGAAGTTTGGTTTGTTTTGGTCGGAAGCGTTACGGTAGACTAGTGACGATTTTTGATTCCGTGTAAATATTTTCAAAACTATTACTTCTAATTGAAAATACCCATTACAAATTAATTTACTACACGACAAGCAGCTGCTAACAATTCATGGGCTTAGGGACGGTCTCATCAAAGTCGTTAATCACGATTAAACCATGGCGCTAACCAATGGTGGGACACAATTCTCAGTTTAAACAGAGGTTAGCCGTTAAACGACTTTAGTGAGACCGGTTCTTACTCGGTTCAAAAGTTTGTTGTGACGTCCCTTTGAAGTCAGCTTGATAGTTTGTTTGCATAATGTCCGAAAGCTGACGTCAAAGTGAGGTCACAACGAAGGTTCGAACCGAACCGCAACGTTCAGAGTAAGGGCCTTCAGTCTCCACTGGTTGCATATGTGGTTTGGTTATACCAGTTACGGTTTTAATGCTAAACTTAACGTTAAAAAAAAATTGTTTACGTCTTCAAAAGTTTGCAAATTTAACCGTCGATTATTGTTAATCGACCATCAGGTAGTCCGGAACAGATGGTAAGTTGCATATGTCCGCAAGCTGACGTCAATGTGACGTCACAACGAAGGTTCGAACCGAACCACAACGTCCAGAGTAAGGGCCTTCAGTCTCCAGTGGTTGCACATGTGGTTTGCATTTACCAGTTACGGTTTTTATGCTAAACTTAACATTTTTTAAAAAAACTTGTTAACGTCTTGAAAACTTTGCAAATTTAATCACCGATTATTGTTAATCGACCATTAGGTAGCCCGGAACAGATGGTAAGTTGAACCTGAACTGCGGAACTTTAGTAGAATGGTGGGATTGCTGTCGTGACGTCGGTCACTCGTGGTTGTTGGCTTCTGCTGGGTCAATTTAGGAATACGACTTACAAAGTCTGTGCACAATGTACCGAAAAGATTCTAAATTTTTAAAACAAAGTAAAGTCTCACTTTTCACTATATAAAAAGTTCTTACTTTTCAGAAAGAAAGAAAATTCAGTAAAAATAATTAAATAAAAACAGAGAACAACTGTTGAAAATCCCGTATATTTTACGATAATAATTAAAGCCCCCTTAGCTGTTTATAATACTGAAATCAAATAGACTAATCACGTCTCAGTATAACATTTACGGCGTAGTGGAGGAATGATCAATTTGCAAGCCTGCGTATCATCACTTAACGTTTCCAAGGAAGTAAAAGACCATTGCATCACGAGATCTGGGTGTGAGGTAAGCATGCAACAGTCCAAACGCAGCAGTGCCTTTCCACGTGACCTCCTTTCGTTTTCAAGGTCTCCTCCCGATGACCCCCTTTATTTTCCTCTCCTGCTCGAATGTAGGTCTAGAATGGACACCTGCGAAATCCCAGAGGACTACTGCATAGGTATGGGTTGCGTCAAAATATCTGGAGAAAATCAGACGCGGGGATATAACGAGATAATATTCGTTAATGCTTATAGTTATCATTTTCAAGCGAAAGGTTTGTTTATGATGTCTACGTGAATCATTTCAGCGGCGGGTTTGTAAATTTACCGGCTTTTTCATGTAACGGTAATTTGGAATTTTCCCCCAGGATAGCATAAAACCAACTTAAAAAGGTCCTAAATACATATCGCAATTTTTAAACTAGTAATTTAAAAAAAAAAATCTGTTTTGCTTTTGGAAAGTAAAAAACAAAGAACAGTTGGCATCGAGAGTAAAAACAAATAAAAATAAAATTTTATCAAGTAGAAAAACAATTACAGTAACACTGCTAATTCTCCGAAAAATTTCTTCATAGTTAAGAAAAAGACATAGCTGTTTCAATAAAAATCTTTTGAGAATGCAAAATTTTGATTTTTAATTTAATACTGTTATTTATCCTCTATTTAATTTTATTCATTATGCTTTTGATTCTTTCTGTTCTAACTTTTTTTTTATTATTATACGTGCTTCTTTAACATATAATAACAAAAAATACGTTACTCTGTCTCTTCTTTTATACGTCCTATATATTTCTTTAGTTTTAATTAAATTTTACCTATCTGTAAATGTCACTTTAAAAAACCATGGTTAATTTTGATTTTTAATTTAATTCTGTAATATATGTTTTATTTAAGTTTATTGATTGAACTCTTGTTTGATTTTGGTCTAAATAATTTTTTATTACGCCTGTTCCTATTGTTTTAATTCAACTTTACTTATCTGTAAATGTTATTTAAAAATAAATAATGGTTAATTTTAATTTTTAATCTAATTCTGTAAAATATTCTTTATTTAAGTTTATTGATTGTGCTCTAATTTCTTTCTCTTCTAAATTGTTCTTTTATTATTTGGGTTTCTTTAGTTTTAATCCAACTTATTTTTCTTTAAATTTTACTTTGAAATTATCGTTAGTTTTAATTTTTAATTTAATTTTGTAAAATATTCTTTATTTAAGTTTATTGATTGTGCTCTTGTTTCTTTCTATCCTAAATTATTCTTTTATTATATCGGTTTCTTAATTTTAATCCAATTTTTTCTTTAAACTTTATTTTGAAACTATCCTTAATTTTAATTTAATTCTGTAAAATATCCTTTATTTAAGTTTATTGATTGTGCTCTAACTTGTTTTTTTTCTAAATTATTCTTTTATTACATCGGTTTCTTAATTTTAATCCAATTTTTTCTTTAACCCTTATTTTGAAACTATCGTTAATTTTAATTTTTAATTTAATTCTGTAAAATATCCTTTATTTAAGTTTATTGATTGTGCTCTAGTTTCTTTCTGTCCTAAATTATTCTTATATCGGTTTCTTTAGTTTTAATCCAATTTTTTTCTTTAAATCTTATTTTGAAACTATTGTTAATTTTAATTTTTTAAAAGTATTAATTCTGTAAAATATTCTTTATTTTGTTTATTTGTTGCGCTCTAATTTCTTTCTCTTCTAAATTATTCTTCTATTACATCGGTTTCTTTAGTTTTAATCCAACATTTATTTTTTTTTAAACCTTATTTTAAAACTATCGTTAGTTTTAATTCTTAATTTAATTGCGTAAAATATCCTTTATTTAAGTTTATCGATTGTTCTCTAGTTTCTTTCTCTTCTTAATTATTCTTTTATTACATCGGTTTCTTTATTTTTAATCTAACATTTATTTTTTTAAACCTTATTTTAAAACTATAGTTAGTTTTAATTAATTTAATTCCGTAAAATATCCGTTATTTAAGTTTACTTATTACGCTCTAATTTCTTTCTCTTCTGAATTATTATTTTATTACTACATCGGTTTCTTTAGTTTTAATCCAACTTTTTAAACTTTATTTTGAAACTACCGTTAGTTTTAATTTTTAAATTAATTCTGACATTTCTTCAAATGCTAGAAAAGTGTTTTTTTTTTTTACATTATAAGACGGGCATAAAATAAAACCACAACATTAGTTCTGAGTATACCCACACTTAAGTATGATTTTGAATAGAGTAATGGAAGACCAAGGGAGTAAAAAGCGATAACCCACATTATTGTAGTTTAGAGATAAATATACTTAAATTTTCAAAAATTATTTACTAATATATATTTCAAAATGGAAAAACTATTACTAAAAAATCTTGCACATAATACCCTCTTTTAAATCCCGAAGAGAAAAGCAATAAAATCAACATTTATTACATGTGGAACTGAAATTTTTACTAGAAGTGGGTGATCAATTTTTACCCCCTCCCCCGAGGTTTCTAATTATTTTTAAATCAATGTCACTTAAGTAAAAAAATTACACTTACCTCTCTTATGACGAGAACTTCACAGGGAGTCTCCTATATATTTCTTTTAATACACGCTTCCTGCAAAAATAAAAACAAAATAGTGTTAGAGAAAAATGAAAATATATATAAAATGATAAGTTCATACATTTATGAAGTTCACAGTACCCCATATGAGCCTATATGGCCGCACGAGGGCAATATGGTAGGACGCTGCTATTTGGTACTGGAGTCCGTGGGTTCGAATCCCATTAACCCTTTCCCTGTTTTGCCCGTACACCGTACGGGCACAGCTTTACTGATTAACCCGTACGGCGTACGGGCAATCTGATTTCTATTTCGCTTAAACTGTTTCGGCCGTATTTTTCCAGTTTTAGTAACAAATTATTCGGATAGATGGCCAGTAAATGATAGTTTGCAGTTTATTGTATTTTCTACTCTGATTGGTTCAAAAGCGCGGGTTTTTTCGCATGTTTTGTATCAGAAGACGAGTTGTTATCTTTCAGTGTATAGCTTTCTGGTTATATTTCACTAACCGCCTGATAATTTTATTGATGTAAGAGTTGAATAATATATTTTTACTTTTAAATAATCGATAATTCAGAGCGTATGGAGCTAATTTCTTGTGATTCGAACTGTGACTCGGAATCAGAAACTGAATTATCTGTAAATGATAGTAGCGAAAGTTTACTAGATGACCTGGATAGTAGTAACTCTGATATCAGTACAGATGGAATCAGTCAAGCAAGACAATTTTTTAAAAAATTAATTGTGATAATCCTTCGGATCCGCCTCCTAGATTTGCTTTCACTGGAATTCAAAAAATTAACTTGGATATCGATGAGACTAAAGGTAAACTTCAGTTCTATGATGCTGTCATAGGAAGGAAAAAAGTTGTAATAAATGCTTAAAAATATTAGAAATGTTAATTTTAATGACATATCTTTACTTAAAAATGTAAAATAAACAAAAAAAATTCAATAAAAAAATGTGACATTTTTTTGACCGAATTCTGGAAAAAAAAAAATGAAACTGTCAAAGGGTTAATGGCTCGAATTTTCGTAGCCGATTGGAATCGGCTTTAAGCAGTAGGTCCCGGTCTCATTAGCTATCGTGTTGCAGAATAGTAGATTATAACGCTCCAGACTAACCCAACCTATTTACCCGAAGAAAAATTAAATAAATATAACCCAAGATTGTGTCACTGAAATTTGTTCTATCCCGACTACTTGCCTAATCAAGTCACGACGATTATTCTCGACTCGAAATTCACGGATTTTCCCCATGATATGAGTTTGCGTGATCGCAGGTGGTTTAACCGGAGCTGTAGAAAAAAACTATAAAACTTTGTGATACGCTCTATAAATTGTTGTATTACATACCAAGTAATAATACATTTTTCACTAAATTCCAATTTTGAATTCATACTATGAAATCCGTGACAAATTACATATCTATAATGTTTATATAAATATCCCTAGAGATAAACTTATATTGTGAAAAATCTTAATATTTTATTAAAAAATAATTAGTTTCATGAATACAAAAATTTATCTACAAAAGAAAAAACAGCTGCCTATATTCACCCATTAATTTTTGCTTTGATTTTTTAAAAAAATTTTATTGCAATATAATGATAATACATAAATACAAAAGATTAGGTGAGTAAAAATAGAATTAAACAAAAAATAAACAGTAACCGATAACATTAATACACAAATCTGCACCAGAAAATTGAAACAGCTGCTTATATTCACCCAATTTTTTAAAAAAATATAATAAATAATGAGTATATTGCATTAGAGATTATTCTTGTAAATAATAGATAGCAGCTACCAAACAAAAAATAAAAAAATAATAAAATAATACATGACAAGCAGAAAATTGAAATAGCTGCCTATATTAAATACATTTAAATATAATTTTAAAATTACATATATCATATATAAGCAGAGAGATTCTGAATACGTAAAAAGTGCATAGATAAAAGCAAGCAAAAACAATAACTAGTAACATTAATACACAAATCTGCACCAGAAAATTGAAATAGCTGCCTATATTCCCCCAATTAAAAAAAAAAAAATCTTTATATATTTCTCATTTATTTATTTAATTTAATTTTATAACAAAAGCTATAGAATATGCACGCTTAAAAATAAACAGTAAAGTAACAATAATACACAAATAAAAAATTAAATAGCTGTAATATTAGAATTTTTTTTTGGTGTAATAATAATATATCAAATAATCTCAAAACTATAAATTGAAGCTTATAAAAAAATACATAACGTTATTAATAAAATCTAGAAAATAAATAGCTGAATATTAAATTAAAAAAAAAAAAAAATTAATATATCTCAAATTTAATCACCATAATAGCTGAGATCTAATGCATAAGGTTTTGTTCAAAAACTTTTCAGATTATACAGTAATTAATAAAACAATAATAATGAATAAACTTAAATTAGCCAAGAATATTTGGTGATTTGGTGGTAATAATTAATTATATCAAATAATCTAAACTTAATAACTATAAATTGAAGCTTATTTTATAAAAATAGCTGTGATGGAAATGGAATAACGTTATTAAAATAATTTTCTTCATTTGTAGATAAATCAGACAGATGAATAAGATTGATAAATAAAACTAAGATAATGCGATTTCTAACACGTAAATAAATGCGGAAGAATTTAAGCATATATAAAATTCAGAGAACTGACATTAAAATGAAAAACAAAACAAATTAAAAAAAAAAAAATAAAAGAGATTTATTATGATCTTAAGTTTTCGAATGTGTCTGCAACTTATAACTAGGTAAATCAATGCGGGTGATAATGAATGCATGACAGTTATAATATGTTCTGATATGATGAAAATATGATACACTTACTAGCGATCTGGTTTACGATTAGTGAAATAAATGGAAAATTGTAGTATAATAAAAAATTCAGATGAACTAGCTTCAGTTTTAAAACTGACATGAATTAGATAATGAAAAAAATACTAAATGAATTTTTAGTTTGTACATTAACACATTGTATGCGGACACGTACTAATACGTTTTCTGTCGATTGATACTTGAGCGATAACTAGTACGGGTTAGTGTAACAACATGGTTTGTTTGTGGGTACAAAAATAACATATGTACAGGAAAACGAAGCCGAATGTTCTTGTCTGTTACATAGATTCTGAAAAAATTTAGACAAATAAAAACTAGTTTTTACACCAGTCGATGCGGAACCACAGAACGGGAAAGTTGATTAAAAATATCAATTTAGATTTAAAATTAACTTTTTATTTATCCTTGCGAAAATGATATTATATATATGTATATTTATATATATATAATATATATAATAATATATATATATATATATATATTTGTATTTATATATATATATTTGTTTATATATTTGAATATAAAATACGAAAAGTTGGTTAAAAAATGAAATAATTTTCGATCTACTGAGATTTAACTGAATAACTAAATTGACTCGCAAAACGCCCACTCCCGGTACAATTCCGCTGCGAAATGTACCCGCACACAATGTGTTAAGGCTTTATGACTCGTCAACAAGTAGTGTTGAAAACGAGGTAAATTCAGTTTACGAATCACTTACCCATAGAATACACGTATTTCTTGTATAATAGCGAAATATTTTCAACCGATTAAAGCCCTAACAAGTTAACCTGAAATATAATAAAGCGATTGAAAGAGTTTCACTGTAACACAAATCTGCAAATTCAAGTGTTTGTACACATTGTGCAAAACTTAAGTAACAAGCGGGTTTTTTGCCATAACCGCACGAGAAATCATCTAAGAGACAAATTATATTAATTTCATGGTCATTCATGTTTTTGCATTCTTTAATTAACTTTGATTTCTGTCCTAATTGTTCTAGGCTCTTAGTTATGGAAAGACGTGTATGTATCAGTATATAAATATATATTGTCTTCACTCAATAGTTTTATCTTTCTGAGGGATATATGTCAAGTATGAGGGATATCTGTCAAGTATAAACAACAACACGTAGTTTAAGAACCAGTATCGTTAGAGACCAGTCCTAGAATATCGTTTAGAGACGAGGTTTACTAACCAGTATCGTTAGAGACCAGTCCTACAATATCGTTAGAGAAAGGGTTTACTAACCAGTATCGTTAGAGACCAGTTATAGAATATCGTTTAGAGACGGGGTTTACTAACCAGTATCGTTAGAGACCATTCATACGATATAATTAGAGACGGGGTTTACTAGCCAGTATCGTTAGAGATCCTACAATATCGTTAGAGACAGGGTTCAGTAACCAGTATCGTTAGCAACCATTCCTACAATATCATTAGGGTCGGAGTTTACTAGCCAGTATCGTTTGAGACCAGTCCTACAATATAGTTAGAGACAGGGTTTACTAGCCAGTATCGTTAGAGACCATTTCTACAATATCGTTAGAGACAGGGCTTAGTAACGAGTATCGTTAGAGATCAGTCATAGAATACCGTTAGACACGTAGAGGGTTTACTAACCAGTATCGTTAGAGACCAGCCCTACCGTATCGTTAGAGACGGAGTTTACTAACCAGTATCGTTAGAGATCAGTCATAGAATACCGTTAGACACGGGGTTTACTAACCAGTATCGTTAGAGAC
>CM063507.1:97872273-97874773 GCA_032207245.1 Pardosa pseudoannulata | reverse complement strand
AGAATGGACAGTTGGATTTCGACGTAAAAAAAATATTTATGTCACTGAAAAACGCATTTCACTGTTATGCATTGCAGATTAAACGAGATTTTTGATTTTCTACATTGTTTCCTTAACTGTTACGGGGTCAATAAATTTTCAAAATTATTTTTTTTTTTTATTTTTTGAAATATTAAATTGCAAACTTTTCTGCCTATTTTAAAACCATTACTTTTCATTTACCTTAAATGAAACGAAAGTAATATCGAATTTAATTATTTTTACGGTCTATTACCTTCATACACAATTTAAAATATTAAAGACTTTTAAACGCTTTATCTCAAATTCTCATTTTTAGAGCATAAAATGCAAAGCCAAATTAAGTAAGGTACAAATAGAACACAAGTTTTCTATTTGTACTTTACACAATCGCACAATTTGTACCATTTTATGCTATATTCCGGAACAAAGATTTTACCCTTTTTTTTACCATTTTTAGTTTGTGCGTATTATATAATACAAACTATTCTTAAATATTGATTAATGGTGAAAGTACATATTATTATATAACAACTGACACCACAAAAAATTTAATTATTATGTTATATATTTTCTATTTTCTATTTTGAATTTTTTTGAAGAACTTAACGTTAATTTCGACGTAGCTAAGAAAACTTTGAATTATCTTTCTAAATGAATTTAACGTGATTCTAAACTGCATTCAGAGTATCGGGAGACTTTAGAGGAGTACGAAGATAAGCAAATTATTGAACGTGTACCAGATAATTCTCAGTTAAAAAAACAAACCCTATTTTTACCTGCCTCATAAAGTACTTTACAATTCTGGGAAATTAAAAATTTTACTGATCCCGTCATATGACGGGCTATAATGCTAGTCGTTTTATTATTAATAGGCCAACCACAAAGTATGCTGGCTTTTTGAAACATCCGGAGGCCCCTCCACACTATGGCCCACTGCAAGCCATCACCACCGTCTGGATAGGGTATGGTTTATCGTAGTCGATGGTGGCAGACGATAAAATAGCTTTGGCAGACGATGGCTTCCGAGGCGGTTTTTCTCCAAAGATCAAAGGCAGCCAGATGCGCAACTAAAGTGCGCAGTAGACTCTATGGACGAATCCACGTGTTTGGCTCATTTAGTGGCCCAGCGTGTGGATGCAACCCGTGAACCATCGTTCAAGGTCCCCATCAGGAAGTGGTGAACAACTGGCCATAGTGTGGAGGCTACATAAGACCATTAACGAAATGGGTTAAATAGGATACGCGATTCAGGATTCTTTGATTTTGTTCTAGCCCCTCAACAGGAAATAATATCGATCTTTCATACATTTCTCTCACTCAACCAAAATATTTATTCGCGAAAGGGTGGAAAGGTGAAGAGCGGTAAGTGTTGTCCAGAAATTTATTCTATAGATACATCCCCAAAAGAAAAACAGACTTGTGACGTGTAGGAGCCATTCACACTCAATCCTGCTCGACAAAGACCAAAAGCATGTTTTAATTAGTGCACTTACATCTACGTTAAATACCGACCGCCTGGCGTCTGTTATATGGTATATACATGCCAGATTCGGAAAACATCATAATAAATTTATAGAGAAAGTGACGTACAAACAAACAGCTCAAATGATCTCTTTCCCAGGAATAAACATAGTTACAACCCTCTACCATGTTTGAAATTAGTCTTCATCTGCGGGGATATTCAACTTAAGGTATCCGTCTACGTTCGGAGAACTTTTTTCTTTAAACGTAGAAACTAGTTTTACATTTTTAGCTTTATTTTTTATATTATCATAGAGAATTACACTTAAAAAATTCATTCCTGGAGAAGCTTTTATAAAACTTCTAATCAATGAAGAAAATGAACCCCTTCCGGTAAAATGACGAGTCTAGCTCGTCATTGGTTTTTTCAACTCCTCTTCTTAGCCCACTCTCCTGTTTCTAATCATGGATCTTGTTGGTGCTTCAACCACATTTGGCGAAATGGCGTGCTTGCAGCTTGCGTGCGTGTGTGCTTGCTTTTTAAATCTGTAATCGTAACTCAACATTGATTTTAATCAAAAACAACATTTTGAGGAAAAATTTTTCAAAATTTGATTATTTTAAATACTTTTAATAATAAATTTTTAATAAATTAAATTAAATTAAATTAAATAATAAATTTTTAGATACTTGGCAAATTCTTTTTCCAATTTTTAAGTAAATCGACCGATCTTTGCAGAACACGTTAGATACTTATTTTTTATTTCAATTTTTCAAGTAAATCGACCGATCTTTGCAGAACACGTATTTTGAGTGGAGGTTGAAGAGGAGTTGTAAAATTGAAATTTTTTTTTTCAAATCTCTTATTCATTTCATACCGCACAATGACGAGCTACACTTGTCATGCGACGAAAGTTACTGATAAATATGATAAGTAATTCAGTTTAAAATTTCTAGTGTACTGAATTTAGCAACACTTTTGTTACTTGTGGAAATCCCAGGTCACTATTACATATCG
>CM063507.1:97832273-97867273 GCA_032207245.1 Pardosa pseudoannulata | reverse complement strand
CGGAGTTCGTGAGTTCGAATCCCACAGTGGCATGGATGTTCGTAGCCGCTCGGAATCGGCTTTAAGCTGTAGGTCTCGGTGTCATTAGCCCTCGCGTTGCAAAAAGTAGACCGTAGCACTCCAAGCCAAGCCAAGTTTAATTATTCCATCATTATTAATTGTTATTCGGGTAGTTATTTTAAATAATAGATTTTACAGTAGAAACTTTCATTCACAAAAGTACTAATAATATATTATTAGTCAATTAGGAGTGGGGAGAGAATCCTTAGATACTCATAATAGTTATAGTAATTAATATCAATACAGCGATTATACAGTTAGCGTGGATTAGAATTTAGGTCTATTAATTAGTAAAGTTTTATACATGAATACAGCAGACAAGTGGAAATTTAATCTACGTTGTTAAGATTAAAGAATGTCGAGACAGCACATAAACTGGCTGCATGAAACACAATCTACACAGTAGAACACTCTACGATTAAGAAACAAGTGGTCAAGTTAGGTTAGGTTACCTGATCAAGGTTTCGGGTAGTTATTTAAAATAATAGATTTTACAGTGGAAACTTTCATTCACAAAAGTACTAATAATATATTATTAGTCAATTAGGAGTGGGGAAAGAATCCTTAGATACTCATAATAGTTTTAGTAATTAATATCACTACAGCGATTATATAGTTAGCGTAGATTAGAATTTAGGTCTATTAATTAGTAAAGTTTGATACATGAATACAGCAGACAAGTGGAAATTTAATCTACGTTGTTCAGATTAAAGAATGTTGAGACAGCACATAAACTGGCTGCATGAAACACAATCTACACAGTAGAATACTCTACGATTAAGAAACAAGTGGTCAGGTTAGGTTACCTGATCAAGGTTTCGTGTAGTTATTTAAAATAATAGATTTTACAGTGGATACATTCATTCACAAAAGTACTAATATTATTAGTCAATTAGGAGTAGGGAGAGAATCCTTAGATACTCATAAGTTTTAGTAACTAATATCACTACAGCGATTATATAGTTAGCGTAGATTAGAATTTAGGTCTATTAATTAGTAAAGTTTGATACATGAATACAGCAGACAAGTGGAAATTTAATCTACGTTGTTCAGATTAAAGAATGTCGAGACAGCACATAAACTGGCTGCATGGAACACAATCTACACAGTAGAACACTCTACGATTAAGAAACAAGTGGTCAAGTTAGGTTAGGTTGCCTGATCAAGGTTTCGGGTAGTTATTTAAAATAATAGATTTCACAGTGGAAACTTTCATTCACAAAAGTACTAATAATATATTATTAGTCAATTAGGAGTGGGGAGAGAATCCTTAGATACTCATAAGTTTTAGTAACTAATATCACTACAGCGATTATACAGTTAGCGTAGATTAGAATTTAGGTCTATTAATTAGTAAAGTTTTATACATGAATACAGCAGACATGTGGAAATTTAATCTACATTGTTAAGATTAAAGAATGTCGAGACAGCACATAAACTGGCTGCATGGAACACAATCTACACAGTAGAACACTCTACGATTAAGAAACATGTGGTCAAGTTAGGCTAGGTTACCTGATCAAGGTTGATGCACTGCGCTTACATTATAAAGTTCCCTACATTAGCATCTCCCGAATACGGGAATCAACAACGGCATGCCTCAGAGATCACGTGACGTAAGCCAGGGGGGGGAGGAGAACGCGTCCGTTCCCCTCTATCTATTACGTGGCTCGGCTTCTAGGCGAGGTGTAAGACATCCATATTGTCCAGAAAGTAATTATTGAGTCTGACCACCCCTTAATTGCGCGAGCGGGGCCCAAGACGTAAGGAAACCGGGCATGAGTGGTCATTTCGGACGGGATTTCCCTGTAAGCAGCTGCCGGAGGGGGGAGGGGAGCGTAGGGTGGTGGTGTGGTGGTGCTGATTATTAAAATAACTAAGTGGGCTCTCTTCACGTCCAGGCAGCGAGTGGACCCGAATTAAGGAAATGAGCTCGGGTGAGAATGGTGTGTTGGCTACGCAAATGAATACAATTTTCCTTCCACGTTTCGGAACGAGTGAAGTCCGTCCACCGCACTGGAAAGAAAATCTGGGAGTGGCTTGAGAAAGAGAGTGCATCACACGATATTTGGATCATCTGTAGCGTTGCCAACACTTAAGTAATTATAAGAAAAATCTTTTAATTTTTACTATTCCTATATTAAAAAATAATTAAATAGAATGTTTATAGAATTATTAAATTCTATATTAAAGAAAAAGAATTTTTGTTTTTTCTGTTTTCATACCTTGACCTTATTTAACTGTAACCGCTGCTTTTATTCTTTGCTCGAAATAGAAACACGTAATACCATGTTCAGGTTTTGTGAATATCGTCTGCTTACAAATTGATTCTATTCTAATTAACTGTTAGAATTTTATTCTATTTCTTCAGTTCAAAAAGGCTGTTTTTTATTTTAAACTTTCTAGAATATGAAGTATAAACATAAGTCTACACACACACACACACACACACACACACACACACATATATATATATATATATATATATATATATATATATATATATATATATATATATATATATATATATATCCGGTTTAAAAAAAAAGTTATAGTTATAAATTATGTGAGTTATAAACGATTTTAAAAAGGGAACTCTTTTATAATAATAAAATAAATGAAAAAGACCCACGCTGGGGTAAACTTTTAGGATCATCCGGTCAGTCTCAAGCATTTTTGAGCTATTTGATGAGCTTGCAAACAGAGAAGAGTCAGCTTATTCCGTGGACATGGAACTGTGAACAATGCGTGTCTTCGACGAATAAATGAAAATGGCTCAAGTTTTCCTTAAATGAAACGATGATTTAAAACACTTATTATTATCAAGAAAGACTGTTTTCCATTCGCCTTACTACTGGACAAGATATATATATATATATATATATATATATATATATATATATATATATATATATATATATATATATATATACATATATATATATATATAATATATATATATATATATGTATATATAATATATATATATATATATATATATATATATATATATATATATATATATATATATATATATATATATATAGTTATATATTGTTTCGGGTTCTTCAGATACAAAGGGATAAGAATACACACTAATTGTCTATTGAGACAGATATAAGTTCTACCTGCATCGACTCCTTTAAAAGGTATACGAGACCTTTAAAATTTTCAAGATCCGGTAAATGACTTTTAATATCAGATTAGAAAAAAAATAACGACAATTACCGAGGTCGAGTGAAAGTTTTTTTGTTTCGGGTTCTTTAGATACAAAGGGATAAGAATACACACTAATTGTTTATTGAGACAGATATAAATTCTACCTGCATCAAGACTTCTTTAAAAGGTATACGAGACCTTTAAAATTTTCAAGATCCGGCATAAATGGGTTAATATCAGATTAGAAAAAAAATAACGACAATTACCGAGGAAGAGTGAAAAATTTTTTGTTTCGTGTTCTTCAGATACAAAGGGACAAGAGTACACACTAATTGTTTATTAAGACAGATATAAATTCTACCTGCATCAAGGCAACTTATAAAGGTATACGAGACCTTTAAAATTTTCAAGATCCTGCATAAATGGATTAATATCAGATTAGAAAAAAATAACGACAATTACCGAGGAAGAGTGAAAAATTTTTTGTTTCGGGTTCATCAGATACAAAGGGATAAGAATACACACTAATTGTCTATTGAGACAGATACACATTCTAAATACATCAAGACCACATTAAAAGGTATACGAGACCTTTAAAATTTTCAAGATCCGGTAAATGACTTTCAATATCAGGTTAGAAAAAAATAACGACAATTACCGACGTCGAGTGAAAGTTTTTTTGTTTCGGGTTCTTCAGATACAAAGGGATAAGAATACACACTAATTGTCTGTTGAGACAGATATAAATTCCACCTGCATCAAGATCCCTTTCAAAGGTATACGAGACCTTTAAAATTTTCAAGATCTTGTATAAATGGTTTAATATCAGATTAGAAAAAAAAATAACGACAATTACCGAGGTCGAGTGAAAAAATTAATGCCATGTCATCGAGCCCCTTGTTATCGCATAAACCGCAGACAGGTTATTCTTGTGTTATCGCCGTGAAAAACAAAGTAAAAGGAGCACTTCTTGTGATTTAAGCATTATCCAGAAATCTACAGGAGAAGCGGATACAAATCGCTTTGACTTCCACTTCCTCCTGCGCCTCACTTATCAGCCCTTTTTCCAAGGAAAGGCGAAGAAAGTGCTGCGAAAGGAGGAAGCACATCAAGTCTTGACATCTTCGTGCAAATTGTGTCACCCATATACCCTTCATCTGGGACTTCTGATTATATAATTAGAATACACACGCAGGTGTTACTACCATGCAATGCATGATGGGAAAAAATGGGTGAGGATTATTTATATACAAAACATGCTTACATATACGATGACCAGTGAGAAGGGGTAGTTATGATTTTTCGTATTATGGAGGGGGGAGTGGGGCACCTTGGGACATAGCCCACCTTGGGACACCTTTATTTTCAGGCTTTAATTTGCAACCAAGAATTAGTTCTCATGTGTATTGATAGATGAACTTCCTCTTCACTTCTCAAAGAATTTTGATGCAAATAGTGCTTATAGGTAAGGAACAATTTCATTTTCTTTGTTATGAATAACCCAAAATTACATCAATGTGCATTTTAAAAAGTAATTTTTTTTTTGAAAAAAAAAAAAATTAAAATATTTAAAAAAAAAGTGTATTGTTATGAAAGAAAATTCATTTATTATTATTTCTATGCTAATAAATAAATTGTATTGTTAAGCCTAACTGTATAGTAGTTACCAAAAGATACTATGTAAAATGGGACAGGTTGGGCCACACATAGATGGGGCACCTTGGGACATTTTAAAAAGTGTAAACAAATATCAATTCAAGCAAAATAATTAATATTTTGGTGCCTAATTTTTAATTGATTTAACATGTCAAAATATTAATTTATAAATCCTTTTTTTTTCAGAAAAAAAGGGTGAGAACAAAAAAAACAAACAGAAAGTATCCTGCTGTAAATGCTAATATGCTTGAATCATCTGCAAATATAAGATTTGTTAAATGTATTAACTTGAACAATTTTCAGCTATTTCTGTTTTATAACACTTAATAAAAATAATTTGAACAGTATTTTGTATTTGTTGTTTAGTGTCCCAACCTACCCCATACAGTGGGGCAGGTCGGGACATTGGAAAGGTATTTTATTTCTTTTATTACTCTTTAACTAAATGAGATATTAAGTAGGTTTAATGTTTATAAGAAGCAGATATGATGACAATATATGCATGCATACTTATTTTTTTCAATTAGTTTAAAAAAAAATTCATAAAAATGTTTAACTGAGAAATGTCTCAAGGTGCCCCGGTTTCCCCTATATGTCAATTTTTTTGTTGTTTCCGCCTATGAAATCACTACTGCGCTATTTTTCTGGTTTATTAATATTATTATAACCAGGGTCTAACTAAATCCTTTAGCGCCCGTGGCAACAAACTGATCTGCGCCCATACCCCCCAATATAGTGAGAAAATATATAAATATATTTTCTATATCATATATTTAGCATGAACTCAAAATATTTTGTTAATTCTTAAAAAATGTTTTTAGTATATTAATTTTTAATTTTTTCTTCTATATTCATTTTAATAATACTTAAAAATATTTTCGAATATTCTAGGAGTATTATTTTGATGATAAACTGAATAGTTTATTTGAGGGAAATATTTTTTTTTTATTTCTACATTGAATTTTCATAAAAAAATTGATGATTTTCTAAATTTAAATTTATTTTTAATAAATTCAAAATTTAAAACGGACATCCGGATTTATATAAAGGCATATTAAGAGTGTTTGGTAAACATTTTGTAAGAATCTATAACAAGTTTAGTCTCTAGGAGCATTTTGCCGAACGCTGGCCGATTGGTTAGGGCGCTGATCGTCGGAACCGGAGTTCGTGGGTTCGAATCCCACTATGGCATGGATGTTCGTAGCCGTTCGGAATCGGCTTTAAGCAGTAGGTCCCGGTCTCATTAGCCCTCATGTACAAAACAGTAGACCGTAGCGCTCCAAACCAAACCAAAAAAAATCTAGGAGCATTTCAAAAAATTAGGAAATTCATAAAACAATAATTTTTAAACACATTGGAATTTAAAAATAAAATCTCATTCTATAATAAAAAAAATATTTTTTAACTTTTTCTTATTTTTATTTGGGCGAATCATCTTCTTCCGGACCCTATTTTCCTCAAGGTACGGCGCGCCTGTGACTGATGCACCCATGGCAAATGCCTCCTTTGCCACGCCATAGTTACTTCCCTGACTATATATATATATATATATATATATATATATATATATATATATATATATATATATATATATATATATATATATATATATATATGTAATGAGACTGACTTCTCGATGGGGGGTTGCAGTCATGGCCATAAAAATGATACCGTTTCAGCTAAAAACCTTTATTAAGATAACATTGAAGGACGGGTTCCCACTTCATCATAGGGACAAACTGAAGGGTCAGCTAGCATGAAGTTATATGTACAAGACCCGTAACACCTGGGTCAACATCTGTGGGAAAATATCTCTAGAAAAATCTGTCTCCGCTAGCGTGTATCTCCTTTTTATTTGGAAATTTCCCAAATTGTCCGCTAGGGCCATGTAGGTTTATAATTGGCCAGGCCCCTTCTCCGAGGGCGTAACCTGTAGCCCCAGTGGTCAATTTAGGTTAGGGGTTAAAAAGGGGAATGGAAAATGACGCGGGAATTTTTACCCTTGATTTAAGTTTTGAAACCCCTGAGAATTTTCCTTACACACACACACACATATATATATATATATATATATATATATATATATATATATATATATATATATATATATATATTTCTCCATCTATATTAAATTCAGCAAACGTCTGTATTTATTAAACACATAAAGACATACAGCTAACATTTTTTATAAAACACTTTTAAATTAAAATAATATTAAATTAAGAGAAATAAAAACACGAATTAAAATTCTCTCTACTTTTTGAAGAATAATTCAAAGAAACATTCTGCAAGAAAGGAAAGAAAGCCATAGAAAGTTCTTAATATGCATAGTACAAGCTAGCGAAAATCATTTTGCTCTTTTGTTTTAGCAATATTTGCTTAGCAAGTTTGACCCATCCGCGTTTTAGGTAGACCAAAACTACAAATAAGTAAATGTAGATTAAAGGTAAAACTGATATTTATATTAATATCAGTAAACTATAATAACGCAATTAATTTTCTTCCTCTACAATAAATACAGCAAATGTCTGTATTTATTAAACCCATAAAGACATACAGCAAATTTATTTTATAAAACGCTTTTAAATTAAAATAATCCCCTATATAATAATAGCCTAAGTTATCTGTCCATCTGTCCAGGAATTTATGAAGCGGTTGTAACTGGAAAAGATAGAGGCATCCATTTTGGATATTTGATGAGTTAGGTTTAGCAACGTTCGATATCCACCTCTTTTTTAGCGTTTAATGCCATTATTTCAAGCCCTATTTTCCCCGGTTAAGAGCAGGCGATTAAATTTATCAATTTGTCACATAATAAATAGGTAAAAATAATATTTTTTCTCGCATTATGACGTCATACCTTTAACCATTTCCTTGAATCATTTCTTATTTAGAATTATTTAAATATCGTCTGCATTATTTTCATACGTTTTATGAGTGAAATTAGATATTACGTAAATAATTTTCTTTTATATTTATATTTATATCTTTTATATATATCAGGGCTTCGAACCGTAATTTTTTTTGTTCCGGTTTTCGTTCCGGTTCAACTAAAAAATTAATATCGGTTCAGTTCCGGTTTTCGCTCCGCCAAAAATAACGGTTTTCGGTTCAGTTCCGGTTTTTGCTCCGCCAAAAATAACTGTTTTCGTTTCAGTTCCAAATGAATAATTTCATTTTATGTATATTCTTATTTGTACTAAAAATGTAATTCTATCAAAATTTAGAAGATTTTATTCTTTTTTTAATTGGTACACTATGTGAATTGATACAAACAGCAGGTACGATAAGAGCGGCGAGCATTGGCATTGTTATGCATTATCAAAATCGCATTTGACAACTAGGTTCATGATTACCCACATTCGTCGTTTGACTCTCACATCGTGCACTTGGCCTTGCAATAATTGTGTAAAAAATATATTATTTATTTAACATATGAAAATTGCCTCTAATTATTAATATATCTTCTAACGTGGTTTCACTGAGATTACTTCTGTTGTCTCGGAGAATAAATTTCAACACTAACTTGTGTAGCTGGAGCTGCCAAAACCACCATTGCAATCTTATACAAGTGCGGATATGTAATTATAAAGTTGACGTTAAATTAGAAAATATTGATAAGTTGGTAACAGTAACAAAATGACTGAAAGATATATCGAACCGAAATAAACCGATATTTTTTTCGGTTCAGTTCCGGTTTTCGTTCCGACCAAAATAACGGTTTTTTCCGGTTTTCGGTTTTCGGTTCAGTTCCGGTTCGAAGCCCTGATATATATATATTAGAAATTTAAGAACTACAATTCTAGTAACTTTGATAAAAATATTTCCGAGATACTTCCGGTCAGTCACGTGACGGTTGACGTCAAATTCATCCTACAGCCGTAAAGAGTAGTCATGAGCTTAAGCGGTAAAGAGAAGGGGAGGGAATGTAAATTACCGCAACGCGTGATTTAACTCCAGGGGCCGTACACAGAAAGGGTGAAAATACAATAACGCAAAAAAAGAAAGGGGAAGGTTTTGTGAAACATGTTTCTACGCCCACGACTCTAAATCACGGGCTACCAGAAATATACGACAGAAGTTTCTAGAAATGTAATATTTCTTTCGATTCCGCTTTATTATTTTGGATATCTTTCGGTCATTAGGCAGAGTGGCCAGTCTTCCACAAATCGGACTATATTTTGAGGTTGAAATAAAAAAAAAAGAGCAAACCGCCAGCCCGATATATACGAACCGTGTTAAATGATTTATGTCCAGGAAAAATTTGCGGGTGTATCTTTTGTTCTTTTTTTTCCCCCTTCCTGACGTGACGTCACGAGCATTGGCCAATGGAGAGAGGAGAAGCGGAGCGAGTCGCCATGGAGACGAAGATGACCGCCTCCGTTGGTCAGTCGCTGTCCACTCGGGCTTGACCAATGCGGTCGGAAAGAGTCAAGGAATGGGGAGAGGCGAATCCCTAAAAGCGTGAGAGAAATGGCCCTTCAAGTTCCCGGATGAGTGAGCGGCAGGTAAGTCCGCTCACACCTTCGAGAAGGTTCCAAATCGGCGAGGTTTACTATACGCATACACTTTTTAAAGAGTTTTCGGTCTAAAAATATTTTTCTCGCGTACTCGAACAGAAAATTTATAATACTTATCCAAAAAGTGTGTAAACCAAAAATGTATGCTTGGTTGCATTTCTGTCAGATTTGTAAAAAAGACAAGGATAGGAAGGATATTAAGGTCTACTGCACTCCAAAATTTGAACAGACCAAGCGACGTAGCAAGGGGGAGTAATGTGCCCCAGGTGCTAGTTATGCTTTCTACGGCACTGAACAGATCATAATAACAAATTTTAACTAGATAAAATGGGTATTTATCTAGGTATCTAGGTATTTTATCTAGTTATCAGGACCCAGATATCGTGCCCAGAGAACTAGTTATGCTTGCTACAATACTAAACAGACCATATTAACAAATTTTCACTAGATAAACTGAGTATTTTATCTAGATATCCAGGTATTTTATCTAGTTATCAGGACCCAGGTATCGTGCCCCGGCCGCTAGTTATGCTTGTTACGACACTGAACAGATCATAATAACAAATTTTAACTAGATAAAATGGATATTTTATCCAGGTACCTAGGTATTTTATCTAGTAATAAGAACCCAGGTATCGTGCCCCGGGCTCTAGTTATGATTGCGAACAGACCATAATAATAATTTTTAACTAGATAAAAGGGGTATTTTATCCAGGTATCTAGGTATTTTATCTAGTTATCAGGTCCCAGGTATCGTGCCCCGGGCTCTAGTTATGATTGACTACACTGAACAGACCATATTAACAAATTTTACCTAGATAAAAGGGGTATTTTATCTAGGTATTTTATCTAGTTATCAGGACCCGGTTATCGTGCCCCGAGCGTTAGTTATGTTTACGAACAGACCATAATAACAAATTTTAACTAGATAAAAGGGGTATTTTATCTAGGTATCTAGGTATTTTATCTAGTTATCAGGACCCAGGTATCGTGCCCCGGGCGCTAGTTATGCTTGCTACGACACTGAACAGACCATATTAACAAATTTTAACTAGATAAAGTGAGTATTTTATCTAGGTATCTAGGTATTTTATCTAGTTATCAGGACCCAGGTATCGTACTCCGGGACGCTAGTTATGATTGCGAGCAGACCATAATAACAAATTTTAACTAGAAAAAAGGGGTATTTTATCTAGGTACCTATGTATTTTATCTAGTTATCAGGTCCCAGGTATCGTGCCCCGGGAACTAGTCATGATTGCGAACAACCATAATAACAAATTTTAACTTGATAAAAGGGATATTTTATCCAGGTACCTAGATATTTTATCTCGTTATCAGGTCCCAGGTATCGTGCCCCGGGCGCTAGTTATGATTGCTACTACACTAAACAGACCATAATAACATATTTTAATTAAAGTAAAATGGACATTTTATCTAGGTATCTAGGTATTTTATCTAGTAATCAGGACCTAGGTATCGTGCCGCGGGGTCTAGTTATGATTGCTACTACACTAAACACACCATAATAACAAAAAGTTTTCACTAGTTAAAAAGGGTATTTTAGCATTCCAATAGGTTTTCTTTTCATTCTCTGTTATGTTTAACAGCTACCAAAATCGACGAACACATTTCTATTTTCAATCTTCTATAATTATTTAAAAAAAAAAAAAAAAAACCTTGTTTAGAAAGTATATGCTAGTTTATAATGGGAAAATAAGATAATTCCTCATTTCAAATATATTACCGCACTTTAAATCCAAAACTCGTGTGTATTCATTATAATAACTGAACAGAGCTGCGAGCAGTTAGGATAACTGTGAATTCTGCCAAGAAATACATTCAATCATTCCATCTGCTCTTTCCGTTATCGTCCCCCCCCCCTATTTCCATTAAAAGGACCACGTCACGAAGAGTCTTCTCGACTGACTTCCCCCTGTTTACCTTCTGCGTACATATTATTTTTCAAGACAATCACCGATAAAAAGCCTTCCTTATCACCCCAACAGGCGTCTTTTGTTTTACTGGGAAGACGGCCGTTTTTATCGGTGCGAAGGAAACGGCAAAATCTGCCTGCCCAAGACAAAGAGGGAACAGGAACCTTATCGAAATTGATTTCGAACGTTTTTTTTCGCCCTGTTCTTTCTTTGCACGTCGCAACTGACAAGGGAGGAGGGGGGGGAAGAAGGAGAAAAATGTTTGCTTTATTATTTCCACGATTCGAATGCCTAATCAAAAAAGGTAATCTCGAACGGACCGAGATTGCGGTAAGAAGGTGACAAATTCCTTTTCAGATATCGAACTTTGAATCTTGCGTTTGTCGTATTCCATGTGTAACAAGTGATGAGATATTGTCTTAAAAGCTGTAAATCGAACAAACATTGCTTAAAGTTTTTCACTAATGTAAAAACGCTTAATGTCGTTTAAAACACAAAAGTATTTTATTTATTTTACTAGCATATAGCCCGTCATATGACGGGATCCGTAAATTTTTTAATTTTCCAGATTTGTAAAGTATTCTACGAGGCAGCTAATAAAATGGGTTTTTTTATGCCTGAGAATTATCCTGAAAAAAAAAAATCGATGATTCAAGTTAAAATTATCAATTATGTACCTAATCTATTATTTAAGCCAAATATAAAAGAAAATTATTTACGTATTATCTAAGTTCAGTGATAAAATGTATGAAAATAATGCAGACGATATTTAAATAGTTATTAGATATCGTCTGCATTATTAAAAGTGATAGTAAATAAAAAGTGATTAAATGAGATGGTTAAAGGAATGCCGGCATAATGCTAGAAAAAAATGTTGTTTTTACCTATTTATTATGTGACAAATTGATAAGTTTAATCGCCTGCTCTTAATCGAAGAAAATAGGGCTTGAAATAATGTCATTGAACGCTCGAAATGGGGGAAGTGGTGGATTTCCAACGTTTTAAAGAAGACAGTATTTTTTGCTGTGGTATGAAGCATATTTAAAACAATTTATTTTAGAATCTGATCGATAGTTTAGATAATTGACCAGACCTCTTCTCTGAGGGCGTAAACTGTATCCCTAGTGGTTCACTTAGGTTAGGGATTAAAAAAAAGGGGAAAGCAAGAGGGTGCGGAAATTGTTGCCCTTGATTTAAGATTTAAAAACCCCTGAGAATTTTCTCGGGATGTCTTAGGGGTTTTATACAAAATGCTTACATTAGTTTCCTCAATCTAGTTTACTTTTCCTTACACACACACACACACACACACAATATATATATATATATATATATATATTTAAAAATATATATATACATGCATATATATATATATATATTTAAATACATATACACACACATATATATATATATATATATATATATACATATACATACAAACATATATATATACACATATATATATATATATATATACTCACATATATTATATACATATATATACATACATAATATATATATATAGGTACAAGCATATACATAAATAAAAATTTTGTATGCTTAAGTTGTATATCTATAAATAAATACACACTATACATACGTCATATATATATTTAAATACATATACATACACACACACACACACATATATATATATATATATATATTTACACACACATACACATACATACATACATATATATACACACACACATATATATATATATATACATATATATACAAACATATATATATATATATATATATATATATATATATATACATATATATACATACATAATATATATAGGTACATGCATATACATAAATAAAAATTTTGTATGCTTAAGTTGTATATATAAATAAATACACACTATACATACGTCATATATATATATATATATATATATATATATATATATATATATATATATATATATATACATATACATACATATACATATATATATATATATATATATATATATATATATATATATATATATATATATACAGATACTTACAAATACATATAAGAGCTTCGCACCTCAACGAGGAAAAAGTACGTCTGCACTCTCCTTATCAGATGGTTTTTTTACTATACTCTGTAAAGAAGGTTTTTAATCGACTATATTATTTTAAACAAAGTTAATAGCAAAAGTTTCGTATCACAATTTTCCGTACGCAGGTGATCTTAAAAATGGCAAAATCATATATATATATATATATATATATATATATATATATATATATATATATATATATATATATATATCCTAGATTCATCCATTATCCCCTTCATCAGTGCCACGAGCAGCTAAGTGAAGGCATCCACAATCCCTCCAGTCTATTTCTTCATTCAAATGTCACTTTGTGTTTTGTGTTGTTACGGCTCCAAAGTCCGCTTAAACGCCATTTAATTTGGGGCCCCGGCATCCGTTTTCAACACCTCCCGAAACGGGCGAGAGAGAGGAGTGAACGTTTGCTCATTCGCGAACACAGAGGGCTTAGGGGAAAGCTGTGTAATGGTGTAGTCAGCAAATCTATAATGCCCATCCGTTTATATACGGTTAAATATATTCAGCGTCACATGGATGGGCCACGCGTACGCTGGCAGCTGTCAATCGCTACCGATTTATATCGAATAATCACTTTGGCAGCCTAAATAAATTTATTTATGAGCTCGACATGCGTGTTTAATGGGCTCCGAAGGCTTTTCATGTTACGACTAGTTTTTAATGATGGATTACGGGCACTCACTCGGTATTTTAAATCTTCAGATTTTTGTTTAATCTTTCTATATATTAAACCCCTTGTATTGACATCTTGCAGACTTACACTTTAAATTTCTTATTCACGTAGTGAGGTTTCTAAGACGAACTTTTGTTGATTGTTGCTGCAATTCAGAACTACACTTAACACTATTACTTTCGTAGATTGTTTTATAAACTGACGTATTTTAGCTAGTTCTCATATCAAAATTATATGAATGGCTTGATTGAATGCATATGATTATTACTCAAATTTTGGACTAAACTTTTTAGGCTAATATTGTTACTGCTAGTTTTTAATGATGGATTACGGGCACTCCGGATTTTAAATTTTCAGATTTTTACATGTTTAATTTTTCTTTATATTTAACCCTTCGTATCGACATCTTGCAGACTTACACTTTAAATTTCTTATTCACGTAGTGAGGTTTCTAAGACGAACTTTTGCTGATTGTTGCTGCAATTCAAAACTACACTTAACACTATTACTTTCGTAGATTGTTTTACAAATTGACGTATTTTAGCTAGTTCTCATATCAAAATTATATGAATGGCTTGATTGAATGCATATGATTATTACTCAAATTTTGAACTAAACTTTTTAGGCTAATATTGTTACTACTAGTTTTTAATGATGGATTACGGGCACTCCGGATTTTAAATTTTTAGATTTTTACATGTTTATTTTTTCTAAATATTAACCCTTTGTATCGACATGTTGCAGTTACCCAGTACACTTTAAATTTGTTATTTACGTAGTGAGGTTTAAAAGACTAATTTTTGTTGATTGATACTGCAATTCACCACTACAATTAACACTATAACTTTCGTAGATTGTCCATTAAATTTCCACATTAATGACTCTTCATATCAGAGTTATATTAATCGCCTGATTAAATACAAATAATTATTACTAAAACAAACTTTGGGTTAATTTTTTTAGGCTATTCATGTTACGACTAGTTTTTAAGGATGGATTACAGGGACTGGGGATTTTAAATCTTCAGATTTTTACATGTTTAATTTTTCTATATATTAACCCTTTGTATCGACATCTTGCAGTTACTTACACTTTAAATTTGTTATATACGTAGGGAGGTTTAAAAGAGGAATTTTTGTTGATTGTTGCTGCAATTCAAAACTACACTTAACACTCTTACTTTCGTAGATTGTTTATAAATTGACGTATTTTAGCTAGTTCTCATATCAAAGTTATATGAATCGCTTGATTGAATGCACATGATTATTACTAAAACAAACTTTGGATTAATATTTTTAGACTATTCATGTTACGGCTAGTTTTTAATGATGGATTACGGGCACTCCGGATTTTAAATCTTCAGATTTTTACATGTTTAATTTTTCTATATATTAACCCTTTGTATCGACATGTTGCAGTTACCCAATACACTTTAAATTTGTTATATACGTAGGGAGGTTTAAAAGAGGAATTTTTGTTGATTGTTGCTGCAATTCCCCACTACACTTAGCACTCTTACTTTCGTAGATTGTTTATGAAATTGACATACTTTAACTAGTTCTCATATCAAAACTATATGAATTGCTTGATTGAATGCACATGATTATTACTAGAATTTTGGACTAAATTTTTTTCGGCTATTATTGTTACTACTAGTTTTTAATGATGAATTACGGGATCTCGGGATTCTAAATCTTCAGATTTTTTCATGTATAATTTTATTTTATATATTAGCCCTTTGTATCGACATGTAAATCTCCAATACATCCTAAATTTGATTTTTACGTAGTGAGGTTTAAAAGACCACTTGATTGTTGCTGCAATTCACCACTACAATTAACACTATTACTTTCGTAGATTGTCTATTAAATTGCGACACTAACTTTAATTACTTTTCATAAGTTATATTAATCGCTTGATTGAATGCACTTGATTATTACTAAAACAAACTTTGGATTAATATTTTTAGACTATTCATGTTACGACTAGTTTTTTATCATGGATTACGGGGACTCTGGATTTTAAATTTTCAGATTTTTGCATTTTTAATTTTCTATAAATTAACCTTTTGTATCGACATGTTGTAGATCCCCAATACATCCTAAACTTTTTATTTACGTAGTGACCATTAAAACACGAATGTTGTTGACTGTTGGTTTGCAGCAATTCACCACTACAATTAGCACTTACTTTCGTAGATTGTCTATTAAATTGCCACTCTAACTATAATTAATTTTCTTATCATGAATCACTTGATTGAATGCACATGATTATTACTAAAACAAACTTTGGATTAATATTTTTAGACTATTCATGTTACGACTAGTTTTTTATCATGGATTACGGGCACTCTGGATTTTAAATTTTCAGATTTTTGCATACTTAATTTTCTATATATTAACCTTTTGTATCGACATGTTGTAGATCCCCAATACATCCTAAATTTGTTATTTACGTAATGACCATTAAAACACGAATTTTTGTTGACTGTAGCAGCAATTCACCAGTAGAATTAACACTATTACTTTCGTAGATTGTCTATTAAATTGCCATGTCTAATCGCTTGATTGAATAATGATTATTACTAAAACAAATTTCGGATTACTTTTTTTTTAGGCTATTCTTGTTAGACTAGTTTTTAAAGATGGATTACGGGCACTCTGGATTTAAATCTTCAAATTTTTCTATTTTATTTATATATATATATGTATCAACATGTTGCAGTTACCCAATGCACTTTAAATTTGATATTTACGTAGTGAGGTTTAAAAGACCACTTGATTGTTGCTGCAATTCACCACTACAATTAACACCATTACTTTCGTAGATTGTCCATTAAATTGCCACACTAATTACTTTTCATATCAAAGTTATATTAATCGCTTGATTGAATACTCATGATTATTACTAAAACAAACTTTGGATTATTTTTTCAGGCTATTGTTGTTACGACTAGTTTTTAATGATGGATTACGGGCACTCGGGGTTTCAAATCTTCAGATTTTTACATGTTAAATTTTTCTATAAATTAACTCTTTGTATCGACATGTTGCAGTTACCCAATACACTTTAAACTTTTTATTTACGTAGTGACCATTAAAACACGAATGTTGTTGACTGTTGGTTTGCAGCAATTCACCACTACAATTAGCACTTACTTTCGTAGATTGTCTATTAAATTGCCACTCTAACTATAATTAATTTTCTTATCATCTAAATCTGGTAGTTAAGATTTTTCCCCCTCTCAGAAAAGATGAATTTGTAAATTGGTGTCACTGATATGCTTGGTATTTCAGTCTGTTGAATAATATACACATTTAAAATGTTAATATTGCTTCAAAGTATTTTTAATCAAATGAAATCTTACTTTTGGCTTAAAATTATGGAATAAATTTAATTTACTGATTTTTGAAGCCCACCAAGTTTGTCATTGACAAAAGAAAATTCATTTGCCGGAAAACATGAGCAAATTCTGAGATGTACCAAACAATTAGTGCGTATTTATTTTCGGGCCAGTGTTTCGAATGCTCCGCCGTAAATCAGGCCCTGGTCAAACAATAATAAGAAGTCACCTAACGCTAACAACTAAGAAAATTCAGCTAGCGATAAATCAAGAGGAAACATATATGAAGAACTTGTCTCCGTTTTTAATACCATGTTTCATGACTATAATAAGATGAGAACCAGAAATTTAATCGGAAACAAACCACTAAAAGTAGTCTTTGATAAATTACGATGTGACGAAGTACGGAAAGAACTTAATAAAGAACAAACATAATCATAGTGGAAGTTTTCTGCACTGACACAAACACAAACCTATCAAGAACGATCCAGCAAATTATGCTTTAGGTTTATTAATTATGAGCAACAAGCAAGAATTTACTCGCAAATGAATAAATATTAACAATATTATTATTTATAGAGACAGGTTTCCTTAAAATTCTAGCTTAAGATAAGGCATTACTTATGTTATAAGCGTAGAACGCTATCCTTATGCAATTAAAATAATAAACTAACAAAACCTGAAAACAGCTTTAATGTTCAATAACCCATTATTTTTAATGAAAACATATTTATTACTTGGTTTACCCTGCTTTAAAATTAGTTTTGTAAAAGCAGTCTTGTAATTTATATCTTGCAGATGTAACAATAGCAACAAAATTCTACAAAAACAGGATAGCGTTTTAAGGTTAATTAGTTTAAACATTTTTTAAGTAAAGTAGAATTACATGTATTATAAAGATACTGAGGAAGCTCTTGGTTTTTCAGACTTTTCTTTTTGTTGATGAATTCTTCCAAGAAATTCTTCGAAATGCAATAGATTTATCTAAGATTTCCAAATATTTCATAAAGATCCGGTAGTTAGAGAGAGACTACGGTCTAAAGACTCACATTAAAACATTACAAAAATTTAAATGAGGTTTAACACAAATGAGGTTAACTGGCGCAAGATCCATGTTAGGATGTGCTGCGCCAAACGTAAGAGCACATATTAAAACAATGTTATATAATTTACAAGTAAGAGAAATTAATACTAAAAAATTTAATAAAAAAATACAGCAAAAACGAGGTAAAGACTCACATTAAAACATTAAAAAAATTTAAATGAGGTTTAACACAAATGAGGTTAACTGGCGCAAGATCCAAATTAGGATATGCTGCGCCAAACGTAAGAGCACGTATTAAAACAATGTTATATAATTTACAAGTAGGAGATATTAATATTAAAAATTTAATTTAAAAAAAATACAGCATAAAAGAGGTAAAGACTCTCATTAAAACATTAAAAAAATTTAAATGAGGTTTAACACAAATGTGGTTAACTGGCGCAAGATACAAGTTAGGATATGCTGCGCCAAACATAACAGCATATATTAAAACGTTATATAATTTACAAGTAGGAGAAATTAATACTAAAAATTTAATTAAAAAAAATACAGCAAAAAACAGGTAAAGACTCTCATTAAAACATTAAAAAAATTTAAATGAGGTTTAACACAGAGCGAAAAAAAAAAAAATTCAAACAGTTTGGGATGAGGAGTTTTGCCCTAAAGTTCTTTCAAATTAGGGTGGAAAGTTTCAAAATGAATATAATATAACATTTTAAAGCAGTACATGATGTTAAAACCCCGTAGTATTAATACACAGAACAAGTTTCTAACAAAGAAATCTAAACCTCGAGTTATTATAGTATCAAGAAATTATCCCTTATATAGTAATAACCTAAGTTGTCTGTCCATCTGTCCGAAAATTTATGAAGCGGTTGTGCCTGGAATGGATATAAGCATCCATATTGTATTTTTTATGAGTTAGGGGTAGCAAATTTCAAACCGAGTTCGAAAACGTTCGAAATCCACCTCTTCCCCCTTTTCGAGTGTTTAATGCCATTAATTCAAGCTCTGTTGTCCCCGGTTAAGAGCAGACGATTAAATTCATCACTTTATCACATTATAAGTAGATGAAAATAACATTTTTTTTCTAACATTATGACGTCATTCCTTTAACCATCTCCTTTAATCACTTCTTAATTTAAATTATTTAAATATCGTCTGCATTATTTTCATACGTTTTATCACAGAGCTAAGATATAACGTAAATAATTTTCTTTCATATTTGGTTTAAATAATAGATTAGGTACATATGTGCTAATTTCAAATTGAATCATCGATTATTTTTTGTTGCAATGAAAATTTTATCACCGGTATTCACAACAAATTCTTTTCATAAAAGTCTAGGAGTCTATTTCACGGACTAATAAATATTATTTAGCGTTTAAGTTATGTATGTTTAAAAATAAAGAAGTTTGTTCGTTTGTGTGTTTGTTTTTTATACATAACCACATGGTTTGGTATCGATTCGCTCAATTTTGGACATCATTCGTATATACCGCCAAATAATCACTGTCAATATTAAAACCTCTGCTCTCCATCCTATCCCGTAACATGACAAGATAAATTAAAGTTGGCAACTAACATGCAGTCAGTAAAGATAAACAAATTAAAAAGAGTGTACCAGATAATTCTCAGCTAAAATACAAACCATTTTTTACCTGCCTTATAGGGTACTTTACATTTCTAGAAAATTAAAAATTTTACTGATCCCGTCATATGAAGGGGTATATTCTAGTACTAAAAAAATGGACAACAAAGAATATAAACAAAATATAATCTTAAAAATTATTGGCATCGAATTTTAAAGATACCCTTTTCATATCATTTAGTTTTAGTTCCTATAAAAATGTTCATACTAATCGAGAACATTTTTAAGTATAATAAATTTCTATCTATGGAAACTGGCATAACTATTTTTCAACTCTGTACATTGTTTTAAAAAAATCTGTGTAAATGTGCCTGTAGTAAGTTGACATGTAGTTTCTCAGATTAACAATAAAATATGCATGTAAATACTAATTCAACGATATGTAATTAAAACAAGAATAAAACCTTAAAGGCTTTAAAGGTGATGAAGTAACTGGACCATATGGGCCAAGCCTTCAATCCAGAGGTTTTTATCAGTAAGCACAAAAATGACAACGAGCGAAAAATAAACAAATAAAAGAGTAAAGATATAGAAGAGTGGATTCGTGAGTTCACAGTACAAAAACTAGAGAGTAGAGAGTTTATGGATGGAAAACATAAAAATATTTTTGTGGCCAGGGGCATAAGTACAAAATACGTCAGTATAATAAATTAAAATAATCGAAATCATGAGAAATTGAAAAAAAAATGATATGTATTTTAACAATATTTAAATTGCATTAAAAATCAGAAAATGGCTTAAAAAATATTAAATAATGATAAAAAGCTTTAAATAATAATTTAAATAGACTTTAAGAATTTTTGAAAATAAAACCTTAAAGGCTTTTAAAGGCTTTAGGTGATGTGGCAACTGGACCATATGAGCCGAGCCCTTCAATCCAGAGGCTTCTGTCAGTAAGCACAAAAATGACAACGAGCGAAAAACAAACACATAAAAGAGCAAACAGATAGAAGGGTGGATTCGTGAGTTCATAACACAAAACTAGAGAGTAGAGAGTTTAGAGATAGAAAAACAAAATATTTTTGTGGCCAGTGACATCCGTACGAAAAAAGCCGAAAATATAGAATAATAGTGATCAAAATCGAAAAAAATAAAAAATTTTGAAAAAATAAGAAATATATGTTTTAAAAATAAATAAATTGCATTAAAAATCCGAAAAGGGCCTAAAATAAAACCTTAAAATCAAATACAACATATTAATTTTCAACTGTTGTAACTTTTTTCCGGTTTGGTTTTCAAATCTACGAAATAATAATAAATGTTGCCACAATCGAAACAGAAATACTTTACTATAACTTACAAAATAATAACTATAATCATAAAAAATATTTGAGTCACTTTTAAGTTAATTGTTTACATTTAAATTAATTTATGCATTTAAAATAATTACTTTAAATTAATTAGGCTGCTATAGATACAATAAATATATAGAACAATATTACTTTAGATGAGAGAGGTCTACTAAGTGTATATAATACTTTAATGATTAACGTTTTTGCCTAAAATTTCGAACATTCCAACAGATAAATCTTAACTGATAGTTAAAACTGATACATAAAATCGTTCTGCACGTTAACAGATTAACGCATAGCGTATTTTTATGGTAGTTATAAATAAAACAATATGTAGAATTTTTAAGTTTTCATAGAAGGTTTTTCTTAATAGAAGAAAGTTACATAAAAACTGACGCTACTATTTAAAAAATCAATCAACTATTTTATAAACAATCCCACTCATTTCCAAGTACTTGGTGTTATGATGTATTCAATTTTGTGTTTAGAATAGACATTTGATGAATTTTCAAATCGCTTACATAAATTACCATTTTCGCGCAGATTTCGTAACTGAAATTAGAAGGAATAATTATACATATAAAACTTCCCGTTAGAAAACTGCCTTATGCGTTTGTTGGGAAATAAATCTATTGTCTACAAAATGTTACTTTTATAAATAATATCTTACGTTTACAGCCCGTCTATAAATAAAGATGGCTGTCATTTTAAAACAAACAATAACTCGTAGGGTTTCATAATAACTTTAGATATCTGTCAGAATTTATTAAGCATAAACGATTTAGCAGTAAATGGTTTGAGACTTTTATGTAAACTTCAAATTTGATTATTTCCTGTTCAATTACTACATTTTATAACAATTTAGTCAGATTTGGTACAAGAAACTAGTTTATAAAGAATTTTAGACAGATTTGCTACAAGAAACTAGTTAAGAATCTACCCAAAAATATCGATATGTCTACATCGTTAACAAATAAACAAAATTTATTTAGACTAAAAATTATGATCCTAATCTGAAGCAACAAGCATCCAACAGTATAAGCAATTTACAGAACTTCATATAGGCTGATAAAAGCAAAACACTTCTTGTTTAAGAAATATATCTAAATAGAGATTTTAAATGAATGTGCATAAAGTAAAAGAAAATAAAAAGATGCCAACAATTATCCACGATTTCAAGTGATAATATATATCATAATGAGTCTATTATGATCTTAGCCTGAAGCAACAAGTATCTAACAGCATAAGCAATTTACAGAACTTCATATAGGCTGATAAAAAACATAACACTTCTTGTTTCAGAAATATATCTACATCCAGATTTTAAATGAAAGTGCATAAAGTAAAAGAAAATGAAAAGATAATAAGAATTATCCACGATTTTATGTGATAATATATATAATAATGAGTCTATTATGATCGTAATCTGAAGCAACAAGTATCTAACAGTTTAAGCAATTTACATAACTTCATATAGGCTGGCAATGGAAAGCAAAACACTTCTTGTTTCAGAAATATATCTACATCCGGAATTAAATGAGTGTGCATAAAGTAAAAGAAAGAAAAAAGATAACAACAATTATCCACGATTTTAAGTGTTTATAAATATTGTAATAAATTGATGTCATCGCAATTTGAAACCATAAATTATTAGCTTTGTCAAGAATAATTACATGAAAACTATTCTTAACCGTTCGATTATATAACATGGCGAATGAAAATTTCTTGGTGTAACTGCAGTTAGAAACTGGTTTATACCAAAGAAAGTATTTATTTTATTCAACAGGCTAAATTTCTCTGACGGAAATTGACTCATGCAATGTATGAATACTTAGAGAGATGTAATAATATGAAGAGTTAAAAGTAATATTTCAAGGTTTGTTTTAAGACATACCAATAACAAGAACTAGTTAAAAATAACGGAGCACATGACATTAGCTTAACCAATGTACACGACTATACTAATGTAATTACGAATATAGACTGTCTGAATCAATAAAAATTATAAATATACAAATAAGGAAAATTCTAGAACACAAATTAAAATTTGAGCCTTAAGTAAAATTATACTTTTCAAGGCCGAGTTATTTATAAACAAAAATAATTTAATAAAAAATGCAAATTCAATGAATGACAGACGACAAAAATTTTTTCAAAATGAATCAAGTGGCTCTAACATCTTAACAGAGAACAAAGAGAAATGAAAAGTAAGATCAACAAATAATATGAAATTGTCATAAAATTGTAGAATACAATATTTACGTTTTCTAGAACATTTTAATCTTAAGATCGACAAGTAAGGAAATGTTTTTATGTCAAAATTATCTCGAAAGCAGTGACATTTATGTTCCAATATTATATCGTTACTCGGTAAGCTTCTATGAAAAGTTCAAGTTGTTTATTTTCCTTAAGTCATCCTCGGTAATTCTTTTGTTGGAATATAATTTAAGTTCTATTGCTCAATTCAATCTAAGTTATTAGAAAGCAAAATCTATTGAAAGTTCCGAAGATAAATACAAGTGAAGAGTCAATTATTTATCTTCATGCCATCCCAGTTCTTCCACCCACATCACGGGTGGTAAACAAACAAACAACCAAAAAAAGAACAAAACCAAAAGTAAACAAACAGCACCCCCGTATGCACCACTGAACAATCCCCTCCGAAGTCCAGCAGGATATAAACAAACCCCACTCACCTGTTGTTGTTTTCCACAGAAATCGAAATGTCACTGGATCTCCGCATGGTCAAATGGTCAAACGGTCGGTCCGGTGCTCGGACACCACGACACGAAACATAAATATCAGTCCGCTTCCGAGAGAAAAACGTTCGAAGGAGAAAAATCACAAAAGCGCACGAGTTTAGCTCCTTCCGAAACTAAGAAATCGTCAGTCCGCACCGAGCAGCCGTTTCTCCGTGACTGTGAGGAGATGCATGCAAGCAAGGCAGACGATATCGAGGCGCGTGCTCGGAGGGGTGTATGCGCGTGCGCTGACACTGGGTTCGCTCTTTTCTCCCCCCCTTTTCTGTTCTCTCTTTTTCTTTTCTTCGCCGCAGACGAACAAACTGGGTGCCTGACGATCTCTACTTCAAGCGGCAGATTCAAAAATTCTGACCCAAATAGAACCCGGTAGAATGCGAATTTTTTTTCTCTTCTATTCTTTTCTTTCGCAGAAAAGTCGGAGAGAAAGAGGGGGGGGGGAGAATGATAATAAAAAAAAATGAAATGAAATAAATAAATAAAAAGAACCCAGCTGCAAAAGAGGTACGGGTGAAAATCTGAATCCCCCCTTCTTTTGTGTTATACCATATCGATGACGTGTGCTCGATTCTTGACAACCCCCCCTCTTCTTACTCTTCCAACGTTACTCTGTCTCAACCCTGAAGACCCCCCCTTCCCCCATCTTCTTCCTCCACCGGGATAAGATCCCCGTTACTTGGAGAGCAACTGTTGCTGCTCTTGCCCAGGTAAAGATAGAATCGGAAGAAAAAAAAAATAAATTTAAGAAAGAAGAAAGAAGTAAAATAGAACGAAATATGGAGGAAGATGGGAGGTAAAGAAATATATCACCCCATCTGTGGAATTTTTTGCTGCACCCAACAGGCACCTTAGCGTTTCAAGGTGTGATACATAATAGGCACGTGACATGTGGGGTAGAGCAGAAAAGAATTGACTGGGGGGGGCGCAGATGGGTGGCACGAGGCCAAGAAACAATGGGCTTCAAGCAGGTATGCTGTCGGGCACGGTGCTTTTTCGGGTTCCTGAAATCACTGAGGGATCCAGGCTGTGATTTGTATTTAACCCTGGTTGTTTGAATCCCAGTGTTACTTAAGTCCATTACAAGACGTTCTTATAAAGTACTTGCGGACTTCCAATAATTTGCAATAAAAACAATACGACTTGCGTTTAGTTCAAAAATACAGGAAATGTGTACAGTCTGTACACAAAAGTAATATATACAGTGGAACACACTCAAGAAGTTTTCCAATGGACTTCAAGCAAGTATTTTGTCAGGCTTCGTACATTTTGGAGGGTTCCTGAAATTACTCTGGTATCCAGGCTGTGATTTGTACTTAACCCTGATTGTTTGAATCCAAGTGGTACTTAAATCCATTATACCATGCTCTTATACATTAAATACTGAACTTGCGGACTAACGATAATTTACAATAAAAACAATACGACTTTGTGTTAATTCAGAAATACAGGAAATGTGTACAGTCTATACACTAAAAGTAATATATACAGTGGAACACACTCAAAAAGTTTTCCCAATGGGTTTCAAGCAAGTATTCTGTCAGGACCGTACCTTTTGGGGTTCCTGAAATCACTGTGAGATCCAGGCTGGGATTTGTACTTAATCTTGATTGTTTGAATCCCAGTGGTACTTAAGTCCATTACAAGATGCTTTTATACATTACATACTAAACTTGCGGACTAACAAAAATTTACAAAAAAAAAAACAATACGTTTTGCGTTTAGTTTAGAAATACAGGACATTTATATTGTTTGTACATTAAAAGTAATATATACAGGGACACAGTCAAGAAGTTTTCCAATGGGCTTCAAGCAAGTATGTTGTTGAGCATGGTGCCTTTTGGGGATCCTAAAATCACTGTGGGATCCAAGCTGTGATTTGTACTTAACCCTAATTGTTTGAATCCCAGTGGTTCTTATGTCCATTACAAGATGCTCTTATACATTAAACACTGAACTTGCGGACTAATAATAATTTACAATAAAAACAATGCGACATGCGTTTAATTCAGAAATACAAGAAATCTATGCAGTCTGTACACTGTAAATAATATACACAGTGGAACATACTCAAGAAATTTTCCAAAGGGCTTCAAGCAAGTATGCTATCAGGCACAGTGCCTTTTCGAGGTTCCTAAAATCACTGTGGGATCCAGGCTGTGATTTGTACTTAACCCTGATTGCTTGAATCCCAGTGGTTCTTATGTCCATTACAAGATGCTCTTGTACATTAAATACTGAACTTTCGGACTAATAATAATTTACAATAAAAACAATGCGACATGCGTTTAATTCAGAAATATAAGAAATCTATGCAGTCTGTACACTGTAAATAATATACACAGTGGAACACACTCAAGAACTTTTCCAATTGGCTTCAAGCAAGTATTCTGTCAGGACCGTACCTTTTGGGGGTTTCTGAAATCACTGTGAGATCCAAGCTGTGATTTGTACTTAACTCTGATTGTTTGAATCCAAGTGGTACTTAAGTCCATTACACCATGCTCTTATACATTAAATACTGAACTTGCGGACTAATAATAATTTACAATAAAAACAATGCGACATGCGTTTAATTCAGAAATACAAGAAATCTATGCAGTCTGTACACTGTAAATAATATACACAGTGGAACACACTCAAGAACTTTTCCAATTGGCTTCAAGCAAGTATTCTGTCAGGACCGTACCTTTTGGGGTTCCTGAAATCACTGTGAGATCCAGGCTGGGATTTGTACTTAACCTTGATTGTTTGAATCCCAGTGGTACTTAAGTCCATTACAAGATGCTTTTATACATTACATACTGAACTTGTGGACTAACAATAATTTACAAAAAAGAAAAACAAAAACAATACGTCTTGCGTTTAGTTTAGAAATACAGGACATTTGTACTGTTTGTACATTAAAAGTAATATATACAGGGACACAGTCAAGAAGTTTTCCAATGGGCTTCAAGCAAGTATGTTGTTGAGCATGGTGTCTTTTGGGGATCCTGTAATCACTGCGGGATCCAAGCTGCGATTTGTACTTAACCCTAATTGCTTGAATTCCAGTGGTACTTAAGTCCATTACAAAATGCAATTAAACATTAAATACTGAACTTGCGGACTAAGAATAATTTACAATAAAAACAATACCTTTCGAGTTTAGTTCAGAAATACAGGACATTTATATAGTGCATACGCTGAAAGTAATATATACGGTGGAACACACTCAAGAAGATTTCCAATGAGCTTCAAGCAGGTATGTTGTCGGGTACGGTATTTTGGGGGTTCCAGAAACCACTGTTTGATCCAGGCTGTGATTTGTACTTAACTTTGATTGTTTAAATCCCAATGGTACTTAAGTCCATTGCAGAATTAACATTTTAATTTAATATATAGAATGTATCATTACAAAACATCTACATTATTAATGTTAATCGAGAATAATTTACATGGCTTTAACATTTAGAAAAACATGAGTACAGATATTTACTAAAGGAAACAAGAACTAACATCTTAAACACTAACTACTTACATCGTAGCTACTACTAACTACTACTAACATCTACACTACCAACACTACTACTAACATCTTAATTCACATAATTTTAACATTTAGAAAACATTAAATACAGATATAAACTAAAGGAAACTAGGACTAACATCTTAAACATTAACTACTTACATCGTAACTACTACTAACTACTACTAACATCTACACTACCAACACTACTACTGACATCTTAATTCACATAAATTTAACATATAGAGAAACATTAAGTACCGATATAAACTAAAGGAAACTAGAGCAAACATCTTAAACACTAACTACTTACATCGTAACTACTACTAACTACTACTAACTACTACTAACATCTGCACTACCAACACTACTACTAATATCTTAATTCACAAAATTTTAACATTTATAAAGCATTAAGTACCGATATAAACTAAAGGAAAATAGAACTAATGCCTTAAACACCAACTATTTACATCGTAACTACTACTAACTACTACTAACTATTACTAACATCTACACTACCAACACTACTACTAACATCTTAATTCACATAATTTTAACATTTAGAAAACATTAAGTACCGATGTAAACTAAAGGAAATCAGAGCTAATGTCTTAAAAAACTAACTACTTACATCATAACTACTATTAACTACTATTAACATTTACACTACCAACACTATTACTAACATCTTAATTCCCATAATTTTAACATTTAGAAAAGCATTAAGTACCGATATAAACTAAAGGAAACTAGAACTAATGTCTTAAACACTAACTACTTACATTGTAACTACTACTAACTACTACTAACTATTACTAACATCTACACTACCAACATTACTACTAATATCTTAATTCACATAATTTTAACATTTAGAAAACATTAAGTACCGATGTAAACTAAAGGAAACCAGAGCTAATGTCTTAAAAAACTAACTACTTACATCGTAACTACTATTAACTACTACCAATATCTACACTACCAACATTACTACTAATATCTTAATTCACATAATTTTAACATTTAGAAAAACATTAAGTACCGATGTAAACTAAAGGAAACTAGAGCTAATGTCTTAAAAAAACTAACTATTTACATTGTAACTACTACTAACTACTACTAACTATTACTAACATCTACACTACCAACACTACTACTAACATCTTAATTCACATAATTTTAACATTTAGAAAAACATTAAGTACCGATGTAAACTAAAGGAAACCAGAGCTAATGTCTTAAAAAACTAACTACTTACATCGTAACTACTATTAACTACTACTAACATCTACAGTACCAACACTACTACTGACATCTTAATTCACATAAATTTAACATATAGAGAAACATTAAGTACCGATATAAACTAAAGGAAACTAGAGCTAATGTCTTAAAAAAACTAACTATTTACATTGTAACTACTACTAACTACTACTAACTATTACTAACATCTACACTACCAACACTACTACTAACATCATAATTCACACAATTTTAACATTTAGAAAAACATTAAGTACCGATGTAAACTAAAGGAAACCAGAGCTAATGTCTTAAAAAACTAACTACTTACATCGTAACTACTATTAACTACTACTAACATCTACACTACCAACATTACTACTAATATCTTAATTCACTTAATTTTAACATTTAGAAAAACATTAAGTACCGATGTAAACTAAAGGAAACCAGAGCTAATGTCTAAAAAACTAACTACTTACATCGTAACTACTATTAACTACTACTAACATCTACAGTACCAACACTACTACTGACATCTTAATTCACATAAATTTAACATATAGAGAAACATTAAGTACCGATATAAACTAAAGGAAACTAGAACTAATGTCTTAAACACTAACTACTTACATTGTAACTACTACTAACTACTACTAACTATTACTAACATCTACACTACCAACACTACTACTAACATCTTAATTCACATAATTTTAACATTTAGAAAAACATTAAGTACAAATATAAACTAAAGAAAAATAGAACTAACATCTTTATTCCCCATAATATTATTTATTCCTTACAATTGATGCCTAATATCTTTATAAAATATTAACTGTTATATAATTATCATCCCGGTTTGGGATTATTCCTGAAAAGGAATACTTGACATGCCTTATATGCAGAGTTTCAAAACTTCCTGAATTAAAAATATTGCTACTGTAAACGAATGCTATTTAAGACTATTTTTTTATTATCAATCACTTTTTCCACAAATATATCTTTTGTATTTCTGATCAATTAAACCTCACGAGGGAAAGAAAAGCGAAGTTCAGAGGAAAAAAAACTTCTGAAGGTGGAAAATGTTGAAAAGTTAAAATGTAAACGTAATTTTAAATATAAAAAAATTGCAAAATCTATTTTATCTTGAGCCTTAAAAAGTGAATACTGGACCACTTTAAGACTGTCCTCTTTGTGGCTAGAAAATTAAGTTTAACAAATAATTTACCCGATAGAAAATTTTGTTTTTCCACCTGCGATGGTGACTATGTGACAGATGTTATTGCTTGAGCGAACAAATGACCGTGGAAATGACCCACATAGCTAAAAATTCCGAAAGAACGTTTTAGATTCCCTCCCAAATAAACAAGCTATAAACTTTTCCTTTTCAACTTTGAATTTTGGCAGTCAGCTTAATTCTACATTTTTTAAAATTTAAATGAAGTCATTGAACACAGTACCAAACAAAACAGCTGTTTTTCCAGTTTTAAAATTATATGTTTCGATGGCTTTATATTTATATCTATTGTTTATCATACTTTTTTTAGGTATCTTTTTGTGTTATTTGTGGTGCGTAGTTTAAAAATATAAATGTAGATTTTCTAGGAATTGTAAATTTTTTACTTTATAGGAAAAATTCAATGAGTCATCAAAATGATGAAAATGACAAAGAAATTTTTCAAAAATTGAATAAGAAGGCTTTTGTGTTTACTTTATATACTTTTTAAATATAGTTTTTTTGTGCTTTAAAATATAAATATTTTAAAATATAAATGTAGATTTTCTAGGAATTACAGATTTTTACTTTATAGGAAAAATTCAATGAGTCATCAAATTATGAAAGTGACAAAGAAGTTTGAATAAGAAGGCTTTGTGTGCTTGTATAGAAAACTGATCATAGAGTATTTTTTGTATATTAAATATTAATGAAAAAATGAATTTAGAATTAATGCAAATTATATATTAAGACATATTAGTATGCTGAATTTTAATTACATCGAAGATCGGGAAGTTAGCAAAAAAACTCATTCAATACTAGTTAAATTAAAATGTGTACAAAACCCATTTTATCGAAAGCCTTAAAAAGGGGGAATATAGTCAGTTCACGGGACTTCTAAAATTGCTTTCTTTGTGGCTGATAAATTAAGCTCAATAAATAACTTAACTCATAGAAATTTTTGTGTTTCCATCTGCTATGGTGTTTATGTGACAAATGTTATTGTTTAAAGGAACAAATGACTTTAGAAATGAACCACATAGCTAAAACATTTCGAAAGAACATTTTAGATTCCCTCCCAAATAAACAAAGATAAAAATTTTTCCTCTTCAATTTGAATTTTGGCAATAGAGTTAATTCTACACTTTTTTTTAATCTAAATAAAATCATTCAACACAGTCCAAACAAGGCAGCTGTTTTCTCAGTTTTAAATTCGTCTGTTTCTATGTCTTTATATTTATATCTATTGTCTAATATACTTTTTATAGATAGATTTTTGGATTCTAAAATATAAGCGTAGATTTTCCAAGAATTCTAGATATTTTACTTTATAGGAAAAATTCAATGAGTCATCCAAATGATGAAAATGACAAAGAAATTAAAAAAAAATTAATAACAAGTCTGTTAATTTATATAGAAAACTGATCATAGAGTATTTTTGTATAGTAAATATTAATCAAAGAGTGAGTTCAAAATCAGTGCAAATTTCATATTAAGACACATTAGTATGCTAAATTTTAATTCCATTGAATATCGGGATATTCGCGAAAATCTTATGAAATGCTAGTTAGATTAAAATGTGTGCAAAACCCATTTCATCGAAAGCCTTAAAAAAGTGGAAAATAGTCAGTTACTGGACTTCTAAAATTGCTTTCTTTGTGGCTGATAAATTAAGCTCAATAAATAACTTAACTCAAAGAAATTTTTGTGTTTCCATCTGCTATGGTGTTTATAGCCCCGTTTACATGTGCCAAAAGCAGCGTAGAATGCAGGGTAGATACGCGAATTGTACTCCCCTTTCAAGAATTATCCCTAGCTAGGGAAAAAAATTGAGGGGTAGAAAGAACCCACCTTTCTACCCGGGTAATAGCAGAGTTTACTCTCCTTTCCCATCATCCTTTGCGTTTACAGATGATTGCCGTCCCGTATGATCACGTGACTTCTAGCGACGATCCCGGCGAAATGGAGGGTAGAAATAATTGACCATGTAAACGGGTTTCTCCGACCCTCCAAGTAAAATCCCTTTACCCGGGTAAAAAGAAGGGTACATGACTGGCACATGTAAACGGGGCTTCTGTGACAAATGTTATTGCTTAAAGGAACAAATGATTTTTGAAAAGAACCACATAGCTAAAACATTTCAAAAGAACATTTTAGATTCCCTCCCAAATAAACAAAGATATAAAGTTTTCCTCTTCAATTTGAATTTTGGATTAATTCTACACTTTTTTTAATCTAAATAAAATCATTCAACACAGTCCAAACAAGGCAGCTGTTTGTTAAGTTTTAAATTCATATGTTTCGATGTCTTTATATTTATATCTATGGTCTAATATACTTTTTATATATAGTTTTTTGTGTTTCAAACAGGGCTTCGAACCGGAACTGAACCGAAAACTGAAAACCGGAAAAAACCGTTATTTTGGTCGGAACGAATATCGGAACTGAACCGAAAAAAATATCGGTTTATTTCGGTTCGATATATCTTTCAGTCATTTTGTTACTGTTACCAACTTATCAATATTTTCTAATTTAACGTCAACTTTATAATTATCATTACATGTATACTGCTTCTCGATTTCCTATTTTGATATTTGTTGAAAGAGCGTTTTCAGGTTTGAAATTTATTCTCCGAGACAACAGAAGTAATCTCAGTGAAACCACGTTAGAAGATATATTAATAATTAGAGGCAATTTTCATATGTTAAATAAATAATAGATTTTTTACATAATTATTGCAAGGCCAAGTGCACGATGTGAGAGTCAAACGACGAATGTGGGTAATCATGAACCTAGTTGTCAAATGCGATTTTGATAATGGATAACAATGCCAATGCTCGCCGCTCTTATCGTACCTGCTGTTTGTATCAATTCACATAGTGTACCAATTAAAAAAAGAATAAAATCTTCTAAATTTTGATAGAATTACATTTTTCGTTTATGATAGAATTATATTTTTAGTACAAATAAGAATATACATAAAATGAAATTATTCATTTGGAACTGAAACGAAAACCGTTATTTTTGGCGGAGCGAAAACCGGAACTGAACCGATATTAATTTTTTAGTTGAACCGGAACGAAAACCGGAACAAAAAAAATTACCGTTCGAAGCCCTGGTTTCAAAATATAAACATTTTAAAATATAAATGTTGATTTTCTAGGAATTACAGATTTTTACTTTATAGGAAAAATTCAAGGCGTCATCAAAATGATGAAAGTGACAAAGAAGTTTAAAAAATTTGAATAAGAAGGCTTTGTGTGCTTATATAGAAAACTGATCAATCAGTATTTTTTGTATATTACGTAAATATTAATCAAAGAGTGAATTTAGAATTAATACAAATTATATATTAAGACATATTAGTATGCTAAATTTGAATTCCAATGAAGACCGGAAGTTAGCATGCATACTTGCAGCAAGTTTGATTTTTTTCTGGATAATATCTTGTCGTAACAAATTTGACGCGACAAACTTGCAGCAAAACTCCTGCAAGTTAGACGGTGCATAAAGCGACCACTCCTTTGCAACGCAATTTTGCTGCAAAACTGTGGCAATCTTGTCATGACAAACTTAGAGCAAGCGAAAATTCCCGTTATTGCATGAGACAATGCAATCGGTTTTTAACATAAGAACAAAAACAAATCGTAAAAACTAATTATTTTGCCTCGAGTTTGAAGGCAAATTTTAAATGGCTCAGCTCCGGAACTCTCGAGGGCAAAGGGTTAATTAGCAAGAAATTAATTACTAATAAATTTTTAATATTTATTCAAAATTATCTAAAATCTTAGTCTTTCCAAAAGTAAAAAAAATTCCCTTTACATATGCTATTTAAACCAAACAAAAAAGTTTTTTTAAAAAACGGCTAGGTTTTTTCCAACCCTGGTATGCAATGAACTTGCTGTAAGTTTGATATCACAACAAGATATTTTAAAGATCTTTGCCCTGCGTCACCTCGAACCGACAACCCTCCGGTTGTGAGTTCGCCGTCTTTGGCAACTGAGTTATCGCGGTTTTTGTCTGCATTGTTATCAGTAGAAAATATCTTAATGTCTGTATTGTGAGATAATTTTTTAATATTATAAGCTATTAACCCTCTGACTGCTCAATTTGTAAATCGAGATATCTTTAAAAATTGCGTATTTTTTTTGCATAGTTTAAGTATATATATATATATATATATATATATATATATATATATATATATATATATAAATATATATATATATAAATATATATATATATATATATATATATATATATATATATATATATACATGTATACATACATATATATGTATACACACATATATACATGTATACATATATATATATATACATATATATATATATATATATATATATGTATACATATATATATATATACATACATACATACATATATATGTATACATATATACATACATACATACATACATATATATGTATACATATATATATATATATATACATACATACATACATATGTATATATATATATACATACATATATATATATGTATACATACATATATATATATATGTGTGTGTTGTGTGTGTGTTGGAGAATTGAAATACTAATTCTTTTCTAGAAAAGATTTTTTATATTGACTTTTATCATGAGAAAATAAGCTTTCAGAAAATCTAATATCAGATGTTATCACATAAAACATTTATTTTATAATAAATTTCAACTTTAACATAGTTTCTATTTATAACATACTATCTATCATTCTGTTATCTAATATAACTATAATAGTTCTAGTCATATAATTCTATTTACCTAATTAAATGTCTAATACTGTGTATAATTTATTCCACTGGTTAAACGGTGAAAAGGCGGAATGTGCTTCTTAAT
>CM063507.1:97809773-97822273 GCA_032207245.1 Pardosa pseudoannulata | reverse complement strand
AAGTCAAAAGATCAATAGTTCGTTGATCTTACAGATAATTTAAATAAGCTAAAATCTTCTGTTTCGATACTGAACAGCTATATCGATAAAGAAATTGCAAGGTCTTATGGGCAACATAAGACAAAAGATCAATAGTTCGTTGATCTTACAGATAATTAAAATAAACTAACTAAAATCTTCTGTTTCGATACTGAACAGCTATATCGATAAAGAAATTTCAAAGTCTTATGGGCAACATAAGTCAAAAGATCAATAGTTCGTTGATCTTACAGATAATTTAAATAAATTAACTAAAAGCTTCTGTTTCGATACTGAACAGTTATATCGATAAAGAAATTTGAAGGTGTTATGGGCAACATAAGTCAAAAGATCAATAGTTCGTTGATCTTACAGATAATTAAAATAAGCTAAAATCTTCTGTTTCGATACTGAACAGCTATATCGATAAAGAAATTTCAAGGTCTTATGGGCAACATAAGTCAAAAGATCAATAGTTCGTTGATCTTACAGATAATTTAAATAAGCTAAAAGCTTCTGTTTCGATACAGAACAGCTATTTCGATACAGAAATTTCAAGGTCTTATGGACAACATAAGTCAAAGGACCAATAGCTCGTTGATCTTACAGTGTCATCTAGGGCTTTACCATCCCCCTTAATCTCCAAGTCTAAGCCCTTGTGACTTTGTCTTAATTCCTAAGATGAAAGAACCAATTTGTGGCATTCGCTTCAAAACTGTTCCAGAGATTCAGGTGTCAATAGACCGGTACATTCGAACTATCTACAGAACAGGCGCTGCTACAGGTGTTCTGCGTGGTAACGGGCTATATACAATGCGTGCGACTATATTGAAGGACTATAAAACATGGTGGATTTAATCACTTTTGTATTCCATGTAAATAAATTGCGGTTATTAAAGTTCCAACTCTAGTACCCAAAATTACGACAACTAGAAGATAAAAAGAATTTATACTTAGAAGTTTAGTAAACTTAATACGGCAGTTCTGAATTTTGATTGTACCTTTGTACTATTCTGAATGAAATACATGCGGAACAAATTAACATTATTAAGCCAATGATCCGTATATGAAACAGAAAGTTTTTCTCACACAGCTAATGGAAAATACAATGAGAGTAAACGCTGAATTATACAAAGGTATGAGAGGAACACCTAAATACAGACCGTTTCAAGTTCAGTGAAAATTACAGACGTCTACAGGTGTGCGTAGGTAGATGCAGTTAATGCAATCATGTCTTTCATCATCTATGATTAGTAGTTCCGAAAGGAAGTTTCCTCCGACCTAATACACATACCTTTTCGTGGCCGGAAATCTTTGCAGATCATTCCGGGAACCTGCGCCACTGCGAAATTCGAACAATTTCCTTCTCGCTATCACTTTATCCGTCCGATTACTTCCTTCTCCCGCGCAGGGATGCGACGAAAAGACAAAGAACGTCACTAGAAATTAAAGCCTTTTTTTTAGGCGAAATATCGGCGGAAGGAAGCTATGCCGAAATATCGCAGCAATGCTGAGGTACATTCCTTGATTCAAACATGCGTCTAAGCCCAAAGTTCGTCAGTGGGTTTTAGAGGCAACTTTGATCTAGATATGGTCACTCATCTCCATTCATATTGGAGGGAGAAATCCATAGGGAAGGTGAGTACATATCAACAGACCAGCACTGATGTTAGGGAAAGATGTTCGTGGGATATAGGAATAAAAGAATAAAATCTTCTAAATTTTGATAGAATTACATTTTTTGTTTATGATAGAATTATATTTTTAGTACAAATAAGAATATACATAAAATGAAATTATTCATTTGGAACTGAAACGAAAACAGTTATTTTTGGCGGAGCGAAAACCGGAACTGAACCGGTATTAATTTTTTAGTTGAACCGGAACGAAAACCGGAACAAAAAAAATTACGGTTCGAAGCCCTGCTCCTGGTGGATCTCGTTAATGAATGCTCGGAAATTCCTTGCGGGAACAGCCAGTGAATGAGAATTCAGCTAAAAAATCTAACTGTAACTTTAGCTGGAGTTCTCAAGTAACTGGGATCTTAACTGACCCAAAAAACAGTTGGCGGGACCGTAACTGACCCCCAGGTATAAAAAGACTACAATTTTGCTACTCGGGGCTTTTCGTCATTTTTTACGTAGGTGTGTTGACCTCGTGGAGGTTTTCGCGTTTTGTTACCGAAGCTAGCTTGCTAGTTCGGGAGATTCGTAAAATCCGCTCATATAGGGAGCGGCAGAATCTCGGATACCGAACGGGGGATAAATTGGGTTTGATTGATAAATTCGGGGGATAAATTGGGTAACACCTATTCAACTGAACTATCTCCATCCCAGACACTCTGTCACCGCGTTATTGTAGCCGGTCGGAACAGGAGGCCTCCATTCAGCTGATTCCGATCTTTAGTTCTGGAAAAAGGGGGGGGGGTCTTTACAGTCTACAAAAGTGCATTGATGCTAAAGGAGACTACTTTGAATACACCTAAAATCAGTGGTGGGCAAATACTTTTAAGCGCGGGCCAAAATGAAATTTTCAAAATGTCTCCCGGAGGACTCTACCGCGTACGCTGTGCACACGCGAATGTTTTGGGTGGAGTTTTTTCCTTTCCCACCCAAGAAATGTTTTTTCACAAAAACACCGTAAGTATCATTTTAAAGCATTTGGACAAAGAAATTTGACAGTTAATAAAAGATAATAGTAATAATAAATTGCCTTAGGTGTATATGAGAACAATTTGTGCTCAGTAAAATATCTCATGTCATTTTTAAAGATATAGGATCCATTATATTAAATTAATGGTCACTAAATAAATCAGTTAATGAAAGATTTTATTTTGATATTTATTTATATCTTAACGATACAAATTATTTTATTTTATCATAGTTATTACATTTTTATATTTTTACATGGTTTCCGCGCACCTGGAAAGTCATGGAAAATCATGGATTTAGAAAATGGATTAATTTTGTCATGGAAAGTCTTGATTTTTCAAGTAAAATGAGTAAAGGTCATGGAAAGTCATGGAGCCGCTAAACTACCAATTAAAAAAAATGCACTGAAATGTTTAATTCTATATTTACTTGTCATTTTTCTGAAGTTACTGCGTTTAGTATTTATGTATTATCCTATTGACCCTATTGCCAAATAAAATTGGTTCACCAAGGAAACTCAAAGCAAGAAAGCTTAATGGGTGGGTAAATGTATATTTTTCTGGTTTTTTCTTAAATTGTAGATTAAAATTTTATTAATATAATAATAATTAGTTTTTAATAAAAATTAGTTAAGATTTTTGCACAAAATATAAGTTTATCTCTAGGGATATTGTATATAAACATTATAGGGTTATATTTGGCTATTATTCATAGTCACCTCGATAATACCAAAGTACCCTGAATTCAAATTGGGAACATTTTGATTGAAAAATTGCTATATGATTAAACTTAGGTATGTAGATACAACAATTTATTTTTATGTATGTGAGTTTATTAACATTTATAAAGTAAGTTTACAGTTTTTTTATGATAAAATTCCTGTAATTTCTCTAAAAGCATATATTTTATTTGTATGTACATCAGAAGTTTTATTCATATATACTTTTAACGAAAGCTTTTTAAAGTCATGGAAAATGATCTGCTAAATCAGGGAAAGTCATGAAAAGTCATGGATTTGAAAAAATTTATTTTGGCAGATACCCTGTTTATATTACATTTTGTAAATATAATAGTAAATAGAATTATAAAAAGAAAAGACAAACATCAAACGTTAAAATAGAATAGTTTTAGTGAATGCGAAACGTGAAATCTGGAATGTTCATTTGATATTATTTCTTCAAAATTTGGATCCAAATCACTTGTAGCAAGGTCACTTGTTAAAATTTTACCTACAAGAAGTCCACTTTCTAATTTATTATTATATTTGCTAAATAACAAACATTAGTCTCAAAAGAAATGACTAGTATGCGACTAGTGCTAAATCCAAATAAACAGTACGCGTGCTGCGGTCTGTCGTCCCTCGAAGAGTGCACGTTCAATTCTATGTAGTAAGCCGACCACACGCTTTATGAGAGTATGTATGTTGCATACCTTAAAGTAGGGATATGGTTACAGCTGTTAAAATTATAATAATCTCTATTATGTATATATATTTCATTATTTATATGTACACTAAGCATCAAATACTGTTGATTTCAACACAATCGCATATAAGAGATTCAAAAAATTGCCTGCAGGATTTTTCAACGGGCCGGATAAATTAAGCAAAAGCACCGGATCCGGCTTTTGCCCACCCCTGCCTAAAATTTTGTAAGTATAACCTTTAAAAAACTAGTTGTATCTCAAAAATTCCAGAGTGACCCTCGTTAAAGAGATCAAAAATTATAATTCCCTTCCTTAAGCTGATTTAGTTTTGGGGTTAAAGTTTACGCACAAATCTAATCAATCCACAGAAATTTTCATGCTTAAAAGTCTATACTGTCAGTATCCGTCCAAATCTGAAGTTTGATTTTTAAAATTTTTTTTGACGATTACAGTAGTGTTTCTAAGTATACTTTACACTAGACGTGGGCAAACGCCTGCCCTTTTGCTTACTTTATCCGGCCCGTTGAAAATTCCTGCATGCAATTTTTTTAATCTCTTATATGCGATTTTGTTGAAATCAACAATATTTGTATGCGTAGTGTACGACATATATTTGTGAAAGAACGTTTTCGTTAATGATTTACACGAAAAATAAAAATCGATCTCAAATCACTGACGAAAATCTACACTCGGTATTAAGGTTTGCTACAAGTGATTTGGATCCAAATTTTGGAGAAATAATATCAAATGAACATTCCAGATTTCACGTTTCGCATTATCGAAAACTATTTTATTTTAACGTTTGATGTTTGTCTTTTCTTTTTATAATTCTATTTACTATTATATTTACAAAATGTAATATAAACAGGGTATCTGCCAAAATAAAATTTTTCAAATTCATGACTTTTCATGACTTTCCCTGATTTAGCAGATCATTTTCCATGACTTTAAAAAGCTTTCGTTAAAAGTATATATGAATAAAACTTCTGATGTACATACAAATAAAATATATGCTTTTAGAGAAATTACAGGAATTTTATTTAAAAAAAAAAAAAAAACTATAAACTTACTTTATAAGTGTTAATAAACTCACATACATAAAAATAAATTGTTGTATCTACATACCTAAGTTTAATCATATAGCAATTTTTCAATCAAAATGTTTCCAATTTGAATTCAGGGTAATTTGGTATTATCCAGGTGACCATGAATAATAGTCAAATATAACCGTATAATGTTTATATAAAATATCCCTAGAAATAAACTTATATTTTGTGCAAAAATCTTAACTAATTTTTATTAAAAACTAATTATTATTATATTAATAAAATTTTAATCTACAATTTAAGAAAAAAAAAAAACCAGAATAATATACATTTACCCACCCATTAAGCTTTCTTGCTTTGAGTTTCCTTGGCGAACAAATTTTACTTGGCAATAGGGTCAATAGGATAATACATAAATACCAAACTCAGTAACTTCAGAAAAATGACAAGGAAATATAGAATTAAACATTTCAATGCATTTTTTTAATTGGTAGATTAGCGGATCCATGACTTTCCATGACTTTTACTCATTTTACTTGAAAAATCAAGACTTTCCATGACAAAATTAATCCATTTTCTAAATCCATGATTTTCCATGACTTTCCAGGTGCGCGGAAACCATGTAAAAATATAAAAATGCAATAACTATGATAAAATAAAATAATTTGTATCGTTAAGATATAAATAAATATCAAAATGAAATCTTTCATTAACTGATTTATTTAATGACCATTAATTTAATATAATGGATCATATTTCTTTAAAAATGACGTGACATATTTTACTGGGCACAAATTGTTCGCATATACACCTAAGTAAGACAATTTATTATTACTATTATCTTTTATTAACTGTCAAATTTCTCTGTCCAAATGCTTTAAAATGAGACTTATATATTCAAAGTAGTCCCCTTCAGCATCAATGCACTTTTGTAGACTGTGAAGACGCCCCTTTTTCCAGAATAATCGATCGGAATCAGCTGATTTGAAGTCTCCTGTTCCGACCGGCTACAATAGCGCGGCGACAGAGTGTCTGAGATGGGGACAGTTCAGTTGAATAGATGTTACGCCCTGATCGGTTGCTGGTAAAGACACCCGGAGGATTGCATTGAGAAGCACAATCGGGAGAGCCAACGAATGAGGATTCAGCTAAAAAAACTAACTGTATAGTCCTCCAGCTCGGAAGACATTTTGAAAATTTCATTTTGGCCCGCGCTTAAAAGTATTTGCACACCCCTTCTTTACACATAATAAAATAGAATAATTTTAAGAAGGAAAATTCAAATAAAAAGGTTCATTAACCAGTTAAAAATTCTTTTAAATACCTTCCTAAGCAACGTCCAAAATCTATTGATGCCGACAGTCATTAAATCGGTTAAAGAGCGTTCTGGAAAAAATAGAAAACGGCATAGAACAATTCAGAAGATAAATGATAGAACCACTTCATTCCGGGTGTCCCCGAGGGAGCATAAAATATTTCTCCCACACTCTCCTAATTCAACCCCTTCCAAAGCGTTACAGTGCAGCCCTTATCTGAAACTAGCCAAGAAGAATTCAAGGTTCCAGATAAGACGTCTTGAGGTAAGGACTCCACCCTTTCCCTAGAAAAGCCCCGAGAAGAAAAAAAAAAGTGGGAGTCGTTACGTCCGTTCTAATATGAGGTTCGATTCGCGCCCCGCATTCTTAATTCCTGCAGCGGCGACCGGCACGTAGGGCGTCCCTAATTAACGTTGTTGAACACAGACCCCGACAGTGTTGCGTGCCGAGATCATTACGGGCTTCGGACATCTCGCATCCCCCCCAACCCCCGTCTTGTCACGCAGAAAGGGACCGAGGAGTTTCCCCAGCTCATCGCCTGCCTGTCTTGCTACAGGTAATCCATTGTTCTCTTTCAGATTGAAGGCGCACACACTTTACGTATCATTCTGTTGGATTTGTATGGTTAATATATATATATATATATATATATATATATATATATATATATATATATATGTATATATATGCATATATATATGTATATATATGTATATGTATATATATATATGTATATATATATGTATATATATTGTATATATGTATATATATAAATGTATATATATATATGTATGTATATGAATATATATGTATATATATATAAATGTATATATATATATATATGTATATATATGTATATGTATATATATATATGTATATATATATGTATATATATATATGCATATAAATATATGTATATATATATATATGCATATAAATATATGTATATATGTATATATATGCATATAAATATATATATATATGTATATATATATGTATATATATATATATATATATATGTATATGTATATATATATGTATATAAATATATGTATATAAATATATCTATATATATATGTATATATGCATATATATGTATATATATATATAAATATATGTATATATATATATGCATATATATATATGTGTATATATATGTATATATATATGCATATAAATATATGTGTATATATATATATGTATATATATATGCATATAAATATATATATATATATACATATATATATATATATATATATGCATATAAATATATGTATATATATATGTATATATATATGCATATAAATATATATATATATATATATATATAATATATATATATGCATATAAATATATATATATATACATATATATATATATATATATATATATATATATATATATATATATATATATGCATATAAATATATGTATATATATATGTATATATGTATATATGCATATAAATATATATATATGCATATAAATATGTATATATATATATATATGTATATATATATATATATATATATATATATATATATATATATATATATATATATATATATATGTATATATATGCATATAAATATATGTATATATATATGCATATAAATATATGTATATATATATATATATATATATATATATATATATATATATATATGCATATAAATATATTTATATATATGTATATATATATATGCATATAAATATATGTATATATATATGTATATATATATGCATATAAATATATGTATATATATGCATATAAATATATGTATATATATATGCATATAAATATATGTATATATATATATATATATATGTGTAATATATCAAAATTTAAACTTTAATATTTCTTTAACAACCTCCTCTCTCCCATTCTAATTCTGTAAAATCTTTTTCCCAGCCTCTAAATATCTTAAACAAAGGAGCATTCTCGATTTAAAATTCTTTCGATACAATTCCCAAAGCTTTCTATCCTATAGATGTAAATTTTCTCTCTATTCAACATGTGTCCCAGGTGTCGACAGCAAATGGCTCCTTGTTCTTCCTGATCTTACATTTAAATTCGTTAAGTAAGTGGGAAAATTCTTTCTGTCTCCGCTCTTGGGCGCACCTCTGCTCGAGCAGAGTGATTTTTGTGTCTTTCTTTTGTCTGTCGTTGACTAATAAAAATGTCCATTTTAGCATCTGTGAAATAAAGTTTTAATTCGACTTGTGACGTTCTCTTCAATGTGGCCAGACTGCATCGCTCGTTATTAATGCTCGCGGATTAGGTTTCTCCTTACCCAGTAGCATGGGCAAAAAATCACGCTTTATATGTACGGGCTACTGGAGAAAAACAGCATACTATAGCACTGAGGCAAGTGCAGCTATTTTTCCTGCACTTGGCATCAGAATCATCCGATGGTACGGTTTATTAAGCGTTGTATTAGAGCGGGGACTTACGTGCTGAAGCGATTTTGGTTTTTTAACTGATTAACTGGCTATACGATTTTGCAGACGGTTAATGTTTAAATTTATATATTGTAAGATTTTGTTTTTATGGAAATATTAAAGAAGTATTTCATCAATGTAAAGTGAAATGTTTTAGTGTGGTAAAGTAATTTCGGTGATGTATTCTATTTATTGAAATAATTAGCTGAAAAACAATGTTGCTTTGTTTTAAAGAAACGAATTTTAACGGAACAGTCCAAATTTTACCATTCATTGTGTCTTACAGACAGTATATAAGTTATATCTGTAACACCATATCCCTGGTTTTGTTTTTAAAAATTGTCAAGATGTTTTTCGCAGAATATATGATTTCCAAATGTTAAAAACAATTAATAAATATAATTTAGTCCACTGACCGAACAAGAAACAGTTCGCTCTATTGTGCCAGCTTGCAGTGAAATCCCCTGCACGTGGAATAGACGTTAGGTTTGTCGGCACCCATGAGCATCCGCATAAGGCACCGCAGCGGCGAGCGCCATGTAGAGCTACTTTTGCTGAACATATAAGTTTTTCGTGGAAGCCCGAAGCGCTGCTTTTGCGACGCCGATATGACACCATACAACAAAAGACATGATTTTTGCTTCAGTGCTAGTAGAATTCTCATAAGTTGAGCTGTTTTTATAGTTATAACTCGACTACTCGTATGTGAATATTTTATTTATTGTAATCTTTAAATTTATATTCATAATAAATAACTCATTTCAGAGTGGAGAACTCATATGTCTCAATTAAAGATTTATTGGAAAATCCATGTTCTCTGCACACCCTGCATGAAAACCTACCGCGCGCCACTGAAGCCGACGTATAGTATACAATAAGAAAAACACTTGACCAGTCCCTACCAAAAGAACCACGATACCAACAAAACTTGGCAAATGGTCAATCAAAGCTGAATATTTACTTTCGTTACGTCAAATCCAAGGAAAACTGATAAAACAAATCGTATTGACAAATTGTCTTCGCCCGAGTTTTCTCCGCATAATAATTATCTGCAATACGTACGAACCCAAGATAACTCGGGATAATCAGGCAAGCGGTTAATGTATTGAACCACTGTATAGCTGCAAGTTGGCTTCAGCTGCGAGAGTCACCTGCTAGCCGGACAATATGATTCAAAGGTTCGCGCTTGATTCGCAGCTGGTTCTTGCAGAGAGTGAAAATGTTTACCTTTCCAACAGACTAGTTGGTCATTCACTTCGAATTTTAGCTTTGGGGTTAAAGTCCCCGGGACAAAAGGTCAGCTGAATTTGACCATAGCGGATTTTCATCAAAATCAATGGTTCTCAAACTAAGCTTTATAAAGAGGCTTCTTTTTGCTTGGTGTTGGAAGGAAAAAGTACTTTCGGACAACACCAATGTACCAATGCAGTATTATCACCGTAACTTAAAAAACCTGCTATAATTTCAACATAATTTGATTTTATAAATGCGGTATATCAACTATTGCAGCCTACTTAATTACTGGTTACTTTAACGCTAGATTAACGGATGTCGATCATATACCTATTTTTACTGAAGTGAGCCAATTTGACTCATACAAGAAAACTGAAGTTTTTTTGCAAAGACAATAGTTCCAAATTAATTTAAATAAAATGTTTATTAACAAAAAATTCATGGAAAAAATGTTTCATATATACAGAGTATCTGCCAAAATAAAATTTTTCAAATCCATGACTTTTCATGACTTTCCCTGATTTAGCAGATCATTTTCCATGACTTTAAAAAGCTTTCGTTAAAAGTATATATGAATAAAACTTCTGATGTACATACAAATAAAATATATGCTTTTAGAGAAATTACAGGAATTTTATCATAAAAAACTATAAACTTACTTTATAAGTGTTAATAAACTCACATAAAAATAAATTGTTGTATCTACATACCTAAGTTTAATCATATAGCAATTTTTTAATCAAAATGTTTCCAATTTGAATTCAGGGTACTTTGGTATTATCCAGGTGACCATGAATAATAGCCAAATATAACCCTATAATGTTTATATACAATATCCTTAGAGATAAACTTATATTTTGTGCAAAAATCTTAACTAATTTTTATTAAAAAATAATTATTATATTAATAAAATTTTAATCTACAATTTAAGAAAAAACCAGAATAATATACATTTACCCACCCATTAAGCTTTCTTGCTTTGAGTTTCATTGGTGAACAAATTTTACTTGGCAATAGGGTCAATAGGATAATACATAAATACCAAACTCAGTAACTTCAACCAAATGACAAGTAAAAATAAAATTAAACAATTCAATGCATTTTTTTAATCGGTAGTTTAGCGGATCCATGACTTTCCATGACTTTTACTCATTTTGCTTGAAAAATCAAGACTTTCCATGACAAAATTAATCCATTGTCTAAATCCATGATTTTCCATGACTTTCCCTGACTTCCCAGGTGCGCGGAAACCATGTATATAAAATCTGTTTTTGAAACACATTTTCCGCAGACATTTCTATTACGTTTAGCACAATGGTTTCTACATCTGTTTCTTTTGCATGATTGTTGAACTCGACAATTCTTCCGTGCGTCAGTAGCACGAATTTCTGTCATTGGAATGGAAGTGTTCTCGACTTCTTCTCTATATTTACTTCTTAGCTCTTCATCCAATTGGAAAATAAAATCTTGAGTGTTGCCCAGGCCTGATAGGACCAATAAATTTCATGTTATGCGATTAACAGTTAAACTATTCTATGAGTCAAATTGGCTCACAACCGTGAAAATAGGTATACCCCATTTGATAATGCGAAATGAAGGGGTCTGCGGAAGAGGAATGAAAGTTTACATATATTTTATTACTTAACTAAAAACCAATTTATGTTTTTGAGAAGTGATATTAAAGTTTTACACAGTGATCAAATTTTTAATGAGTCAAATAGTCTCGGTCAGTAAATCTATTGTTAAATGTGGCCTCTAATGGTAAAGTGTCCTCCACCAATGAAGTGGTTACTCACAAATAAATGGATAAAACTATGCAATATTTATAATTATATCTCGAAAGTCACATTTATATGTATATCAACTTACTCGGTATCGTTTATTGCTGCCTAATTTAAATGTGACCTCTAATGGTAAAAAAATTCCCTCAATAAATAGATAAAGTGATTAAAAAGCTGAAATAATCCTTAAAAGCTGTATTTAGAGGTATGCCAACTCATGCGGCGGTATATTAGCTAATACCAACCTAATCATTCTATTGCTTTAAAAGCTCTATTATCTCTAAAATATACTTAAATATTTTACCTAATATATACCTACCTAATTAGATAATTAGGTAGGTATATGTAGGTATATTAGGTAATACCTACCTAATGAAATATTTTATTGCTTTAAAAGCTCTATTATCTCTAAAATATACTTAAATATTTTACCTAATATATACCTACCTAATTAGATAATTAGGTAGGTATATGTAGGTATATTAGGTAATACCTACCTAATCAAATATTCTATTGCTTTAAAAGCTCCATATCTGTAAAATATACTTAAATATTTTACCTAATATATACCTACTTAATTAGATAATT
>CM063507.1:97787273-97804773 GCA_032207245.1 Pardosa pseudoannulata | reverse complement strand
CTCGGAATCAGAAACTGAATTATCTGTAAATGATAGTAGCGAAAGTTTACTAGATGACCTGGATAGTAGTGACTCTGATAGTAGTACAGATGGAATCAGTCAAGCAAGACAATTTTTTTAAATTAATTGTGATAATCCTTCGGATCCGCCTCCTAGATTTGCTTTCAATGGAATTCCAAAAATTAACTTGGATATCGATGAGACTAAAGGTAAACTTCAGTTCTATGATGCTTTCATAGAAAGAAAAAAAGTTGTAATAAATGTCTAAAAATATTAGCAATGTTAATTTTAATAACATATTTACTTTAAAATGTAAAATAAACAAAAAAAAATGCAATAAAAAAAATGTGACATTTTTTTTGACCGAATTCTGGAAAACAATAAAGCTGTCAAAGGATTAGTGTACACTATAATTGAAACATATCACAAGTTTTAAATGAAAGAAATAATGAAATTATGCATGTGGTTTTTGTACCCAAACTATGGATTTGTGACAATTTTTTATCCAACCTCTCATCTATAAGCGGTCTGTGTGTCGTATATAGCCCTATCCTACTTTAGGTTTGGTTTGGAGTGCTACGGTCTAATTTTTGCAACACGGTGGCTAATGAGACCGGGACCTACAGCTTAAAGCCGATTCTGATCGGCTACGAACATCCATGCCACTGAGGGATTCGAACCCGTGGAGGCCAGCACCCTAACCAATCGGCCATCTTTCGGCATCCTATTTTAGGTATTTACCTGAGATTAATATTGTACTAATTATTCGGCTATTACAACACTAATAATTATCTGGTTTGCGTTATGTAAATTATTTTGAGTTAAAAGTTAATCACAAGTTCTTGAGAGCCTATAGACATTTTTATATGATATAAAAGCCTATCATATAGAAAAAAAGTAAAAGACTGATTCAATATTTAACCAATTAACTAAATTTATTTATACTATTGTTTACACTTTAAATTTTACTCATCCACGAACGTGGAAAATGACATAGGATAATAGAAAGTGCATATTTACAATACAATACAAAGTTACTTAATTATTTATCAAAAATCCTCACGGCATGGGAGTAATTTGGTTGTTTTCTATTGAAAGGGCAAAAGTCGAATCAAAATTATAAAATATGAATAAAAACTGAAACATTGGAGGGGCAAAACAGAAAATTACTCCCATGCCTCATGCTACACTCAAAAATCTCGCGTGGCACACAGATTGAAAATAACTGGTTGTGCTAGATGGATATAAAAAAAATTAAAAATAACATAGTAATTTTAATAACTGCGCAGAATGTTATATCTATTTCACGGTCCTTAGATTTGGTTCTTTTGAATTATTGAAGCCTTCCTGTAACTCGGAAAACAATCATGACAATTTTAGTTCCTGGGCAAATTAAGAATTTGTATCTCCCTTTTTGGTTCATACTGCAATACTACTGTAATATCTGGGAAGGTCCTAAGTCCTCCTAAAGTTTTCTTTCTGAATCTGTGAAATTGTCTTGAGAGGGCAAAAGTGGAATAAAAACTATAAAATATGAATAAAAACTGAAACATTGGAGGATCATAACAGCAAATTTGCCCCTCCTCCAACATTTCTGAGGAGTATTTCACCTCCCCTTCCTCTCCTAAGTTACTCCCATGCCTTATGCTACACTCAAAAATCTCGCGTGGCACAAATATTGAGAATAACTGGTGTAGATAGATAGATAGATATAATAAAAATAATAAACAATATATTAATTTTAATAAATGCGCAGAATGTTCTATCTATTTGACACTCCTTAGATTCGGTTCTGTTGAAGTATTGAAGCCTTCCTGTAACTCGGAACACAATCATGACAATTTTAGTTCCTGGACAAACTAAGAATTTGGAAAACTCCATTTTTGGTTCATACTGCGACACCACTATAAAATCTGGGAATATACTAACTCCTCCTAAAGTTTTCTATTTGAACCTGTTAAATCTTCTTGAGAGGGCAAAAATCAAATCAAAACTATAAAATATGAATAAAAACTCAAACATCGGAGGAGCATAACAGCAAATTTGCACCTCCTCCAATATTTCTGAGGAGTATTTGACTCATCTTGCTCCTATCAAATTACTCCCGTGCCTTATGCTACACTCAAAAATCTCGCGTGGCACACAGATTAAGAATAACTGGTGTAGATAGATCGATATAATGAAAATAAAAATAATATAATAATTTTAATAAATGCGCAGAATGTTGTATCTATTTGACACTCCTTAGATTTGGTTCTTTTGAACTATTAAAGCCTTCCTATACCCCAGAACACAATCATAACAATTTTATTTCCTGGACAAACTAAGAATTTGGAAAACTCCATTTTGGGTTCATGCTGCAACACTACTATAAAATCTTGAAAGGTACTAAGTCCCCTTAAAGTTTTCTTTTTGAATCTGTTAAATCGTCTTGAGAGGGCAATAGTCGAATCAAAACAATAAAATATGAATAACCACTCAAAATTTGGAGGGGCAAAACAGCAAATTAGCTTCTCCTCCAACATTTCTGGGGAGTATTTTATCTCCCTTGCCCCTCCTGATTTACTCCCATGCCTTGTGCTACACTCAATAATCTTGCATGGCACACATATTGAGAACAACTGGTGTAGATAGATCGATATATAAAAGTAAACAATAATATAGTAATTTTAATAACTACGCAAAATTTTGTATCTATTTGACGCTCCTTAGATTTGGTTCTTTTGAACTACTGATGCCTTTCTGTATCTCAGGACACAATCATGACAATTTTAGTTCCTGGACAATAAAGAATTTGGAAAACTCCATTTTGGGTTCATACTGCGACACTACTATAAATTCTAGAAAGGGAGTAAGTCCCCTTAAAGTTTTCTTCTTGAATCTGTGAAATCGTCTTGCGAGGGCAAAAGTGGAATCAAAACTATAAAATATGAATCAAAACTGAAACATTGGAGGATCATAACAGCAAATTTGCCCCTCCTCCAACATTTCTGAGGAGTATTTCACCTCCCCTTCCTCTCCTAAATTACTCCCATGCCTCATGCTACACTCAAAAATCTCGCGTGGAACAAATATTGAGAATAACTGGTGTAGATAGATAGATATAATAAAAATAATAAACAATATATTAATTTTAATAAATGCGCAGAATGTTCTATCTATTTGACACTCCTTAGATTTGGTTCTGTTGAAGTATTGAAGCCTTCCTGTAACTCGGAACACAATCCTGACAATTTTAGTTCCTGGACAAATTAAGAACTTGGAAAACTCCATTTCGGTTCATGCTGCAACACTACTGTAAAACATGGAAAGGTACTAAGTCCCCTTAAAGTTTTCTTTTTGAATCTGTTAAATCGTCCTCTGAACGTGGTCAGATGCCTTAATGTTATTTTCGGCGACAAAAATCAATACTGTTTGGCGAAAAACAAGAAATGAGGGACGGACACTTTTAAGAGACTGAGCAAGAGAAAGAAAGAGAAAAAAATATATATAGACCGTCTCAGCACATTTTCTTATTCCCACCGAACGGGTGTGGTTCCCATCCGGTGCGTTTTGAGGGAAGAAACTAAATAAATGAAACATCTTTAGAGAATTCTTTTCTCGGGGGAACGTGACAAGAAATTTCAACTGGCCAGCGGTTCTTAAAAATTTCAGAATGGCGTGTCTTGGGGGAACAACAGTAAAAACAAAGTTTTCCTGCTGGACACTCGCGGCGATTGCAGAACGTTCCATTGTGCGCCTCGAATTAAATTGCATCACCACACTTTAAAGAAGAGACTGGAGAATAAGCCGAAAAATGAACTTCAAACACGCAGGTGGCCTACTCATTGTCAACCATGGCAAGTTAAAAAGAAGTACATTCATTTGACACACTGATCGGGATTTAATGTACGCAGTTATTCTTTTACATTTGGGAGAGTGAGTAGGAGTATACGTTCTACTTAAGGAATACATGAAATATCTCAGATTTTTATGAAAACTTTAGCATGTTGTACCAATTTTTTAAGCCGTGATAAGAGAGAGAAAAGTGAGGGAATGAGAAAGAAAAGAGAAGGAAGGAACAGGGAAAAAAGAGACTGAGAGGAGATAAAGAGAAGGAAAAGAGAAAGAAGAGAGAAGTGAGGGAAATAAAGAGAGGGATAAAAGAGAGAGAAGGAAGAGTGAAAGAGAGATATATTAGACAGTGAAAGAGAAAGGGAAAGATATTAAGAAAGGAAAGCATGAGAGAAGAGAGAAGAGATAGAGAGAAGGAAGAGAAAAAGAGGAGAGATATAATAGAAACGAGAGAGAGAAATAGAAGAGAGGGAAAAAATGAAGAACACGAAGAGTAAGAAGAGATACCAGATAGAAGAGATAGAGAAAAGAAAGAGAAAAGAGAGGGAAAGAGAGAAATAGAAGAGATGGGAAAAAGATGAAGAAAAGAATGAGAGAAGAGATAGCAGATAGAAGAGATAGAGAAAAGAAAGAGGAAAGAGAGAGATAATAGAAAAGAGAGGGAAAGAGAGAGAGAAATAGAAGACAGAGAAAAAGATGATGAAAAGGAAGAGAGAGAAGAAATAGCAAATAGAAGAGATAGAGAAAAGAAAGAGGAAAAGAGAAAGGAGAGATATAATAGGAAAGAGAGGGTAAAATAGAGAGAAATAGAACAGAGGGAAAAAGATGAAGAAAAGGAAGAGAGAGAAGAGATAGCAGATAGAAGAGATAGAGAAAAGAAAGAGAGAAAAGAGAAAGGAGAGATATAATAGGAAAGAGAGGGAAATAGAGAGAGAAATAGAAGAGAGGGAAAAGAGGAAGAAAAGGAAGAGAGAAAAGAGATATAGAAAAGAAAGGGAGAAAAGAAAGGAAAAAAAGAGAGAGAAATAGAAGAGAGAGAAAAAAGATGAAGAAAAGGAAGAGAGAGAAAAGATAGAAGATAGAAGAGATAGAGAAAAGAAAGAGAGAAAAGAGAGATTAATAATAATAGGAAAGAGTGGGAAAGAGAGAGAGAGAAATAGAAGAGAGGACGAAAAGGAAAAGAGAAAGATAGAGAAAAGAGAGGAGAGATAAAGAAAAAGGAGCAAGAAGAGAAAATAGAGATTTTTGGAAGAGAGATAAGAGAAGATAAATAGAGGGTTGGAAGAGAGAAAGAAGATTTAGAGTGAGGATAGAGTGAGGAAAGACTTGGAGATCGTATTTCCTTTTATATTTTCTGTTTTTTTCATTTTCTTTTATTTTATATTTCCGAGGTTCCGAAAACATGTAAGGTTTAAGGAAACAAGGAACGTTAGATTTCAAATTTTTAAATTTTCAATGTTTAATGATATTTTTTATGATAAGAATATATAATGTTGTTACATGAAACATATAAGAAGCAATTTATTAGAAAAAAATTTTTCATTAAAATTTGATAAAAATGAAGTCGAGCAAGAATATTCCTCCAAGATGTTTCTAGTGGACAGCATGCAAACAAATGCTTTCATTTTTTCATTTTAACTTTAGAATTTGTTTAGAAACAAAACTGGGTACCGACTTTCACTTACGTTAAATACTATTTATATAAGACTATTATTTAAAAACTTACAGTATTTTAATAATTGTTTTCGTCATTTTATGGTATTCAATCCTTTGTCTACCTACAGTTATCTACCGAGTGTTATCTAAATTCAGTATCTAATATACATTATTCAAAACGTATCTAGCAGGTGAATTTGACTTTTTGCATCTGGTATACATTTAATATTTTTTTTAAATAAACAACTTGAAATAATAATAATAAATAATAATAATAATAATAATAATAAATTTAATAATTTTTTTGATTGAATAAAAATAAAAGATAATTAGCTTCAGTATCACAATTTAAAGTCTAATATACATAATTCAAAATGTATTTAGCAGGTGAATTTCCCTACTTTAATTTTGTATAAACTTGCAATTTTTTTTTAAATATGCAACTTGAAATAATAAAATAATTATAAAATTACTAATAAAAATGTAATAAAAATTTTCGATTAAGTGAAAATGAAAGATAACTAGCTTCATTTTAATATTAAAATTTAGTGTCTAATATACGTAATTCAAAAATAATCTAGCAGGTGAATTTCCTTTTTTTCATCTGGTATACATTTATGATGTTTTTTAAAGCATACAACTTAAAATAATAAAAATAAATAAATAATAAATAATAAATTTATTGAAAATTTGCAATTAAATAAAAATAAAAGATAATTAGCTTCAATTTAATATAAAAATTTAGAGTCTAATATACATAATTCAAAATGTATTTTGAATACGTTTTGAATTATGTATATTAGACTCTAAATTTTTATATTAAATTGAAGCTAATTATCTTACAGGTATCATACAGGTGGATTTTACATTTTTCATATGGTGTACGTTTATGATGATTTTAAAATTTTTAAACTAAAAAATTACTTAATAACTTGTAAAATTATAAGAAGTATTATTACGAGCAATATATTTTATTTTATAGCATTACAAAAAATATTTTTTTGTTTCAATTTCTCAATTTTTTATTTTTTAAAATTTTTTAAATGTCAAATTTCAAGTCTATAGAATACAAAAGATATATTTATATCCAGTTTGATATAAAAATTTAGTTTTCAATATACAATTTCCAATAAGATAACTATCTAATCTATATGCAAAACAAAACCTAAGTATGTTCGAAATATACTTTTAAGTAATAATAATACAAAAATAAAAGAATAAATTAAAAATTATCTTGCTAGGAAAATTTTAAAACTGAACAAAGCATTTCAATAAATTTAAATCAAATAAAAAAATATTTCAAATATTTTTAAGTGCGATTCTTATTTGTTTTGAGTCATAATTATTTTATTATAATTATGATATTTTATTTATAATTATTTTATAACATTCAGTAATCCTTTAAAAAACAACAAAATATTTCAAAAAATTTAAAGTTAAAAAAAAATCTGATATTTAAAATATTTTTAAATGTGAAATTTGTTTTTAATCATAAGTATTCTATTGTAATCATGATATTTTATTTATAATTATTTTATATCGTTTAGTTATCTTAGAATTTCAGAAATTTAAGTTATTATTTTTCATAAAAGAATTTGTAATATTCATAGTCTCTTTAAAGTAAATCGACTGGTTTAAAGAGCCATATTAAAATAAAAAACAACAGGAAAAAAAAAGCCGAATTAGATGCCGTAATTAACTTTTTTTTTTAAATTTCAAAATGTAAAGATTTAAGTCTAGAGAATTAAAAATATATATTTATGTTCAATTTGATATAAAAATATAGTTTCCAACACACAATTTTCAGTAAGGTAACTATCTAATCTATATACAAAACAATACCCAAATTTGTTTAAAAGATACTACTAAAGTAATAATAATACAAAAATAAAAGAAAAAAATTGAAAATTAGCTCTCAAAGAGCATTTTAAAAATCAACAAAGCATTTCAAAATATTTAAATAAAATAATCTGACGTTTAAAATATTTTTAAATTTGCTTTTAATTGTTTTTAATTATAGTTATGTTATTATAATTATGAAATTTTATTTATATTTATTTTATGTTGTTCAGCTATTTTCATTGTATATGTATAAAAAGTTTGATAAATTTATGTCAATGATTTTCATAAACGAATTGTAATGTTCAATGTCCCTTTAAAGTTATGTTATTATAATTATGAAATTTTATTTATAATTATTTATTCGTTTAGTTATCTTCCTTGTATATATATAGAAAGTTTCATTAATTTATGTCAATAGTTTTCGTAAATGAATTGTAATCTTCAATGTCCCATTAAAGTAAATTGACTGGTTTCAAGTACCATATTTTAAAAAAAAATAGTAAAATTAGATGTATTAATTCACTTTTTAAAATTTTAAAATGCCACGTTTTAAGTGTACAGAATTAAAAAGATATACTTATCTTAAATTTGATATAAAAAATTAGTTTCCAATATACAATTTCCAATAAGATAACTATCCCATACAAAACAATACCCAAATATGTTCAAAAGATACTTTTCAGTTATTATAATACAAAAATAAAAGAAAAAATTGAAAATTAGTTTGCTCGGAAAATTTTTAAAATCAACAAAGTATTTAAAAAAAAATTAAATTAAAAAGTATCTGATATTTAAAATATTTTTAAATATGATTTTTATTTGTTTTTAATCATAATTATTTTATTATAATTATGATATTTTACTTATATCTGTTTTATATCATTTAGTTATTCATTTAATCATTTAACATCAACAAATATTTAAAATAATTTAAATTTAAAAAAATCTGACATTAAAACTAATTTTAAATATGATTTTTAGTTGTTTTAATCATAATTATTTTATTATAATTATGATATTTTATTTATAATTATTTTATATCATTTAGTTATTTAATTAATTATTTAGAAGCCAACAAATATTTAAAATAATTTAAATTAAAAAATCTGATATTTAAATTAGTTTTAAATATGATTTTTAATTGTTTTAATTATGATATTTTATTATTAATTATATCATTTAGTTATCTTCATTGTACATGTATGCAAAGTTTCGTAGACTGAAGTTATGAATTTTCATAAACGAATTGTAATGCTCACTGTTCCTTTAAAATAAATCGATTAGTTTCAAGTACCATATTTTGAAAAAAAAAGCAAAATTAGATATCTTAATATCAGTATCCGACAATGAAAAAAATAAGCTATTTTAATTAAGACTTTTCGGCTTGATAGATACCATATCCTTTTAAATCTCAAAATCGTAAGCATATATCGTCAAAACACCGATACCCGGAACTTTCAACAAAAACCGAAACCTACAAAAATTTATAAATTTAAGTTAAGAATTTTCATAAACGAATTGTAATGCTCACTGTCCCTTTAAAATAAATCGATTGGTTTCAAGTACCAAATTTTGAAAAACAGCAAAATCAGATGTCTTAATAACAGTATTTGACAGTGGAAAAATAGACTGTTTTAATGTACACTAAAATAATGAGCTTGAAATGTACCATGTTCCCTTAAATCTCAAAATCGTAAACATCCATTGACCAAACACCGATGTCCCGAACTTTCAACAAAAACTAAAAGTATAAAATTTTATAAATTTAAGTTAAGAATATTCATAAACGAATTGTAATGCTCACTGTTCCTTTAAAATAAATCGACTGGTTTCAAGTACCATATTTTGAAAAACAGCAAAATCAGATATCTTAAAAACAGTATTTGACAGTTGAAAAATAGACTGTTTTAATGTACACTAAAATAATGAGCTTAAAATGTACCATGTTCCCTTAAATCTCAAAATCGTAAACATCCATTGACAAAACACCGATGTTCCGAACTTTCAACAAAAACTAAAAGTATAAAATTTTATAAATTTAAGTTAAGAATATTCATAAATGAATTGTAATGCTCAATGCTCCTTTAAAATAAATCGATTGGTTTCAAGTACCATATTTTGAAAAAGCAAAATCAGATGTCTTAATAACAGTATTTGACAGTGGAAAAATAGGCTGTTTTAATGAAGACTGAAATAATGAGCTTGAAATGTACCATGTTCCCTTAACTCTCAAAATCGTAAACATCCATCGTCAAAACACCGATGTCCGGAACTTTACGCGAAAACCTGAAAAAGCACTCCGAAATTTTCCGACTTCAGGAAAAAAAAAATAGCGGAAAAGTTTACCTCGAACTTTCTTTTCTTCATTTTATTTAAATTCTTTTTTTTCTTCAAGTATCAGAGCATTTATATATATATAAAAAAGAAAATAAAAGATAACGTTCCTTTAAGAACCCCCCTTCTCCTTCCCAGTGGCCTTGGCACGCAGCTGCTCTGAGTGGTATATGCAGAGGAGATGAGACCCGTACCGCAGATGAACCATAAAAAGGAAGGAAACCGAACTTTGCGGAAGCTTTCCTTCGAAAGGGGGGAAGAGAGAAGAAAAGGTTCGGACGGCGAAAAGAAAAAAGTCGCGTACAGGAAAGAATTCAATTAGGAAGTGGCAAAGAGACCTTGAATATTTGTTTGAACTCGATGCCAGTTCCGTGTAGCGAAAAAAATGAATGAAATCAAATAAAGCAAAAAGATGAGTGAGGACGAGAGAAAATTTGAGAGTTGATTTCTTCCTTGGCACGCGTAGATGTCACTTGGAGAGGAGTTTCGCTGGATGTCTTGATGGGTTTCCTTTTGCCGACAATTGGAATAAGGAAATGGCAACCGCGAAACGTTAGATTCATAACAGATTTGGATAGATGACTTCGTTTAAGACCTTTAAACCTTCAAAAATTTAGATTTGGGTTGATGACTTGCGTTAAGAGAACACGCTACCTATAAACATTCAAATATTCATATTTATTTTAGATCACTGCTTTAAAGTGACACGTCACCTTTAAACCTTCAAAAATTTAGGTTTTTGTAGATGGCTTGCGTTGAGGAAACACATTACTTTAAACATTAAAAAAAATTCAAATTTGGATTAATGATTGCGTTAAAAGGAAACGTCACCTTTAAACCTTCAAAATTTTTGATTTAGGCAGAGAACTTACGTTAAGGGAACGCATTACATTTAAACCTTAAAAATTTCAGATTTGGATAGATGACTGAGTTAAAGGGACACTTCAACTTTAAACCTTCAAAAATTTAGATTTGGGTAGATGACTTGCGTTCATTACCTCAAAATCTTCAAAAATTCAGATTCGAATAGATGACTGCGTTAAAGGGACAAATCAACTTTAAACCTTCAAAAATTTAGATATGGGTAGATGACTTGCGTTAAGGGAACATATTATCTCTAAACCTTCAAAAATTCAGATTTGGATAGATGACTATGCTAAGAGGATACAACACCTTTAAACCTTCAACAATTCAGAATTATATAGATGATTACGTTAACCAACATGTCCCCTTTAAATCTTCAAATATTAAGACTTAGTTAAATGACTGCGTTAAGGGAACAGAACATCTTTAAACCTGCAAAAATTTAGATTTAGATAGATGACTGTGTTAAAGGATACGTCACCTTCAAAAATTTAGATTTGGGTAGATGTCTTCCGTTAAAGGAACACATAACCTCTAAATTTTCAAAAATTCAGATTTGGGTAGATGACTGCGTTAAGGCGACACGTCTCCTTTAAACCTCCAAAATTTACGTTTGGGTAGATGACTTGCGTTCATTATCTCAAAACCTTCAAAAATTCAGATTCGGATAGATGACTGCGTTAAAGGGACAAATCAACTTTAAACCTTCAAAAATTTAGATATGGGTAGATGACTTGCGTTAAAGGAACATATTACCTCTAAACCTTCAAAAATTCAGATTCGGATAGATGATTGCTTTAATGGGTCATGTCACCTTTAAACCTTCAAAAATTTAGATTTGAGTAGATGAATGCGTTAAAAGAACACATCACCTCTAAACCTTCAAAAATTTAGATTTGGGTAGATGACTTAAAGGAACACATTACCTCTAAACCATCAAAAATTCATATTTGGATAGATGACTGCGTTAAAGGGACACGTCACCTTTAAACCTTCAAAAATTTAGATTTGGTTTGATGACTAACATTAAGTGGACACATCACCTTTAAACCTTCAAAAATTCAGAATTATTTAGATGACTGCGTTAATCAACACGTCACCTATAAATCTTCAAAAATTAAGACTTGGATAAATGATTGCGTTAAGGGAACACATCGTCTTTAAACCTGCAAAAAATTTAGATTTCGATAAATGACTAAGTTAAAGGCACACGTCACCTTTTAACCTTCAAAAATTCAGATTTGGATAAATGACTTGAGTTAAGGGAACACATTAACTCTAAACCTTAAAAAATTCAGATTTGGAAGGAAGACTGCGTTAAAGGGACACGTCACCTTTCAACCTTCAAAAATTTAGATTTGGGTAGATGACTAACGTTAAGGGGACACATTACTCTAAGCCTTCAAAAATTTAGATTTGGACAGATTACTGTGCTAAGTGGATACATTATCTTTAAGCCTTCAAAAATTCAGAATTATTTAGATGACTGCGGTAATCAACACGTCACCTATAAATCTTCAAAAATTAAGACTTGGATAAATGATTGCGTTAAGGGAACACGTCACCTTTAAACCTTCAAAAAATCAGATTTGGATAGATTGCGTTAAGAGGACACCCACATTACCTTTAAACCTCAAAATTTATATTTGATTAGATGACTGCATTAAGGGGAGACATCACCTATAAACTTTCTAAAATTTCTATTTGTATAGATTACTGCGTTAAGGAGACATATCACCTTTAAATTAGAAATTAGATAATTAATATTATATTTGTATATATATATATATATATATATATATATATATATATATATATATATATATATATATATATATATGTCAGGTCTAAAAAAGGGTTAGTTGGAAATTTCAGGAGTTAAAAACGATTTTAAAAAGGGAATTCTTTTATAATAATAAAATAAATGAAAAAGAACCACTCTCGCGTAAGCTTTTGGGATCATCCAGTCACGCGGAAGCATTTTTGAGCTATTTGATGAGCTTGAAAACAGATAAGATCAGTCAGCGCGTGGACATGGAACTGTGAACTCCTATTCCACTCTTAGCTCCGCCACGAACAATGAAAATGGCCCAAGTTGTTCTCACATAGAACTACGAGTTAATAAAATTATTATTATCCAGAAGACTGTTTTCCATTCGCCTTAACTCTGGATCACATTACATACATATTATAAGGAGCTTAATTTTTTCCAACATGTTTATTTTCAAAATCTGAGAACTGTAAAATGTATATTTTAACTCATTTTGCTATATAAATAGCTTAAAAAGAAAACTGAAAAAAAATGGAGCTATGAGAAATCTAAGTTACAAGATGCAGGATAAAGAATTACAGATAGAAAGCAAATCTAAACGGTTGCCAATGCGGCTGAAATTGAAGCAGGGACACTAGAACCAAATATTGGCACATTCGATCCAGGTATGTAATACTGCTCTAGAACGCTTTCTAGTACATAAATTTATGATGTCTGAGACGCATTATTTAAAGGTTAGGGAAGATTAGTTGCGAGCTGCAACGGCCTGAGTCTTGCTGCTCCAGAGCTAATTAAACTAAATCTAGTGCTTAAAGCCGATTCCAAAAGGGTAACCATGTCAACAGCAGTATGTGAACCGAAAGACTCTGATAAGAAGCATTGAAATTCATTCCTTGTATATAGTATAGATTTTATATAAACTATTCATTTTTCCGTAAAATAAATTAATTTTCAAGAATTCTAATTTACCCCATGAGGCATGTAAAAAAATGGTTTGTTTTTTGGCTCAAAATTATCTTGCAATAAAAATTAATCGATGATTAATGGATTACGTTAATGGTAATTAATGGAAGTTCGGTTGAGAATTATCTGGTACAAGCTCAATAATTTCTTTATCTTCATACTCCTCTAAAGTCTCCCGATACTGTGAATGCAGTTTAGAATCCCGTTGAATTCATTTAGAAAGATAATTCAAAGTTTTCTTAACTACTTCGACATTATCCTTAAGTTTTTTCCAATTTTCCCACCGTAATTAATAGGAGTAAAGAAGCATTGAAATTCATTCCTTATATATAGTATAGATTTATATAAACTATTCATTTTTCCGTAAAATAAATTAATTTTCAAGAATTCTAATTTACCCCATGAGGCATGTAAAAAAATGGTTTGTTTTTTGGCTCAAAATTATCTTGCAATAAAAATTAATCGATGATTAATGGATTACGTTAATGGTAATTAATGGAAGTTCGGTTGAGAATTATCTGGTACAAGCTCAATAATTTCTTTATCTTCACACTACTCTAAAGTCTCCCGATACTGTGAATGCAGTTTAGAATCACGTTGAATTCATTTAGAAAGATAAATCAGAGTTTTCTTAACTACTTCGACATTATCCTTAAGTTTTTTCCAATTTTCCCACCGTAATTAATAGGAGTAAAGGAATGAAACTATCATTTCCAATACACCATGGAGGTAGATAGAATTTGTTGTTAATACCGGTGATAAAATTTTTATGGCAGCAAAAAATAATCGATGATTAAATTTAAAATTATCACGTATGTACTTAATCTGTTATTTAAGCCAAATATAAAAGAAAATCATTTACGTCATATCTAAGTTCAGTGATAAAACGTATGGAAATAATGCAGACGATATTTAAATAATTTAGAATAAGAAATCATTAAATGAGATAGATGGTTAAAGGTATGACGCCATAATGCTAAAAAGTGTTATTTTTACCTTTTTATTAAGTGACAAATTGATAAATTGAATCGTCTGCTCTTAACCGTGGAAAATAGGGCTTGAAATAATGGCATACTAGGAAAGGGGGTAAGGGGGGTTTGACTTTTCTAACCCTAAAGAAATTATTTACGTCATATCTAAGTTAAGTGATAAAACGTATGAAAATAATGCAGACGATATTTAAATAATGTAAAATACGAAATGATTCAATGAGGTGGTCAAAGGAATGAAGTCTTAATGCTAAAAAAAAATCTATTTATTATGTGATAAATTGATAAATTTAATCATTTGCTCCTCACCTGGGAAAACAGCACATGAAATAATGCATTAAATGCTCGAAAAGGGGGAAGGGGTGGATTTGGAACGATAAACTTTACTCGCTTTGAACACACAAACGAAAACAAACGAACAATTTTGAAAACAAACACACAAACCAACCAACTTCTTAGTTTTCAAAGATATATAACTTAAATGCTATATATTTATTAGTCCATGAAATAGACTCTTAGATTTTTATGAAAAGAATTTGTTGTTAATATTGATGATAAAATTATCTTTGCAACAACAAATAATCGATGATTAAATTTAAAATTATCACATACATACCTAATCTATTATTTGAGCTAAATATAAAAGAAAATTATTGTTGACGTAATATCTAAGTTCAGGGATAAAACATATTGGATATAATGCAGACGATATTTAAATAATTTAAAATACGAAATGATTCAATGAGGTGGTCAAAGAAATGACGTCATAATGCTAAAAATGTTATTTTATTTATTTATTATGTGATAAATTGATAAATTTAATCACTTGCTCCTCACCTGGGAAAACAGGACATGAAATAATGGCGTTAAATGCTCGAAAAGGGAGAAGGGGTGGATTTCGAACGATAAACTTTACTTTCTTTGAACTCACAAACTCACAAACGAACAACTTTGAAAGCAAACAAACAAGCGAACAAACTTCTTCATTTTCAAAGATATATAACTTAAACGCTAGATATTTATTAGTCCTTGAAATAGATTCCTAGACTTTTATGAAAAGAATTTGTTGTTAATACCGGTGATACAATTTTCATTGCAACAAAAAATAATCGATGATTAAATTTAAAATTATCACATATGTATCTGATCTATTATTTAAGACAAATATAAAAGAAAATTATTGACGTCATATCTAAGTTCCGTGATAAAACGTATGAAAATAATGCAGACGATATTTAAATAATTTAAAATACGAAATGATTCAATGAGATGGTTAAAGGAATGACGTCACAATGTTAGAAAAAATTGTTATTTTTACCTTTTTATTAGGTGACAAATTAATAAATTGAATCACCTGCTCCTAACCGGGGAAAATAGGGCTTGAAATAATGGCATCAAATGCTACAAAAGAGGGGAAGGGGGGATTTTAACGTTGCTAACCCTAACTCATCAATAACCCAATATGGATGCCTCTATCCATTCCAGGTCCAACCGCTTCATAAATTCGACGACAGACGGACAAATAACTTAAGCTATTATTATATAGGGGATATGTTTGGGTGTTTTGGATGTGTTTATCAAATATTGATCACATTATAAACGGGTAAATGGAAGTACAAAAATGTACCTAAAACGTGTGAAAATAATGCAGACGATATTTAAATAATTTAAATGATTCAATGAGTTGGTCAAACGAATGAAGTCTTAATGCTAAAAAAAATCTTATTTATTTATTATGTGATAAATTGATAAATTTAATCACTTGCTCCTCACCTGTTAAAGCAGGCCATTATTTCAATGGCATTAAATGCTCGAAAAGGGGGAAGAGGTGGATTTCGAACGATAAACTTTACTTTCTTTGAACTCACAAACTTACAAACTCACAATTTTGAAAGCAAACAAACAAGCGAACAAACTTCCTAATTTTCAAAGATATATAACTTACATGCTAGACATTTCTTAGTCCGTGAAATAGACTCTTAGATTTTTATGAAAAGAATTTGTTGTTAATACCGGTGATAAAATTCTCTTTGTAACAACAAATAATCGATGAATAAATTTAAAAGTATCACATACGTACCTAATCTATTATTTAAGCTAAATATAAAAGAAAATTATTGTTGACGTAATATCTAAGTTCAGTGATAAAACATATTAGATATAATGCAGACGATATTTAAATAATTTAAAATACGAAATGATTCAATGAGATGGTCAAAGGATTGACGTCACAATGCTAGAGAAAAATGTTATTTTTACCTATTTATTATGTGATAAATCGATGAATTTAATCACCTGCTCCTAACCGGGGAAAACAGAACATGTAATAATTTCATTTAACGCTCGAAAAGAGGGGAAGGGGTGGATTTCGAACGATAAACTTTACTTTCTTTGAACTCATAAACTCACAAACGAACAACTTTGAAAGCAAACAAACAAGCGAACAAACTTCCTAATTTTCGAAGATATATAACTTAAATGCTAGATATTTATTAGTCAGTGAAATAGACTCTTAGACTTTTATGAAAGGAATTTGTTGTTAATACCGGTGATAAAATTATCTTTGCAACAACAAATAATCGATGATTAAATTTAAAATTATCACGTACCAAATCTGTTATTTAAGCCAAATATTAAAGAAAATTATTTACGTCATATCTAAGTTCAGTGATAAAACGTATGAAAGTAATGCAGACGATATTTAAATAATTTAAAATACAAAAGGAATCAATGAGATGGTTAAATGTTTGGTTTGGTTTGGTTTGCTTTGGAGCGCTACTGTCTACTTTGGAGCGCTACGGACACACCGTTAAATCAAGCCGTTACACCATGAAAACTTTTTTGCAGATCTGTAGTAATTCAATCTGCTTATAGGTCCAGCAAATCTTAACCTTCAAATACTGATGAAATCAACTATACCTGGATTTTTATAATTTCTGTATAGTTCAATATTTTCATTCTTCATACACCATTTACCTGGATACCTCTAAAAATACTTATTAAAATTTTGCTTTCTAAAACTTCCGGTTTCTTTACCTTTTTCTGTCAGTGTCTATGGTTTACTAGTAGTTAATTCATTAAGGACCGTTCTCACCAAAGACGTGTAACAGCTAACCGAGATTAACCATTGGCACAATTCAATGGTAGGACTGCATTCTCCATTTAAATAGAGATTAATCGTGATTAGCAGTTAAACGCCTTCGGTTTGGTTTTGGTTTTGGAGCACTACGGTCTCCTTTTTTGCAAC
>CM063507.1:97782273-97784773 GCA_032207245.1 Pardosa pseudoannulata | reverse complement strand
ATATATGTATATATATATATGTGTATATATATGTATATGTATATATATATGTATATGTATATATATATATATATATATGTATCTATATGTATATATATATGTATCTATATGTATATATATATGTATCTATATGTATATATATATATGTATATATATGTATATATATATATGTATATATATATGTATATATATGTATTATGTATCTATATGTATATATGTATATATATATATATATATATATATATGTATCTATATGTATGTATGTATATATGTATGTACACACACACACACATATATATATATATATATATATATACATATATACACACATATATACACACATATATATATATATATATATATATATATATATATATATATATATATAGTGATCAAATTTTTAATGAGTCAGATTGGCTCTGTCCGTAAATCTAGTGTTAATATTATTACTCTATAGTGTTTTTATTGCGATACATCTAGGGCTGAAAATTTCAAAGTCACCTAACATGTGAAAAATGGAAAATTTGAAGAGAATCTGAATGAGTCATAAATTGATGAAGAGATTTGCACCCATTTGATGTTCAGTGCAAAGTAATAAATGTGTTGGTAAAAATACTGCGCAGCGTAATTCATTGGATGCATAATTTGAGTGATGTCTTTTCATGTTGAGAGCGGCAAATGTGCAAGGCTTCCTGTTCCTACAGCACATTAGCAACTTGTTAACAACCAAAGACGCATCTCGTTTCCAACTTCCGAAGTTTATTGATGTTTCCAGCGTGCTGCTCAGTTTCAGAGGTGCTTTCCTCCGCACACAGCTCTCTCTCCACCCCCCTCCATCCCTATCGATCACAAAATGACCGCTGGACATTCCCCATGCCACCCACCCAAGGGGGAATGACCACGTCTCCCCCTCTTTTGATTATCAGCCACGCTTCCTTTTCCTCTTAGCATATATTGTGTGCTAAATTCAGACTCCCCTCCAGTAGAATTTAGAATCCCGTATCATCCCCCTGTTGCTTACCCTCTTCTCCCCAACCCCTTTGACTTGAGAGGGAAGCCACCTTGATTCCCCCTCAGGAGGTTTAAGGGGGAGGGGGGAGTAACCGTTACCCGGGGTATGCACACACCGTGTCTCAGATGGAACGTGGAGAGAATGGGTTATTGAAAAACGGACTGTGGTCAGCCGGCTAAACTTGTAAACATCAGATGGTAGAAGTTGAAATGATCCAACGGATACATACGCGTTAAGTAGTTTTGTGAATACCCGCTCTATAGTTTTGTTTGAATATCAACTGTGCACGGTGCTACATGCACTCTATCATAACACCAAGTACTAAAATACAGTTTAGATTATCAATGAACTAATGGACACATTCCCATTAAATTGTTTTGTGAATACCCGCTCTACTGTTTTGTTTGAATATCAACTGTACACGATACTACATTCATTGTATCATAACACACGAAGTATTAAATAACAATTTAGATTATCAATAACATAACGATTACATCCCCGTTAAATTCTTTTGTGAATACCCGCTCTATAGTTTTGTTCGAATATCGAGTATACACGATGCTACATACGCTGTATCATAACACAAAGTACCAAAAAACAAATTAGATTATCAATAACATAACAGTTACATCCCCGTTAAATTCTTTTGTGAATACCCTCTCTATAGTTTTTTTGAATATCAACTGTGCACGGTGCTACATGCACTGTATCATAACACCAAGTAATAAAAAACAGTTTAGATTATCAATGATCTAATGGACACATTCCCATTAACCCTTTGACGGTTAGGGAAACGAGAAATTTTCGTTTACTTAATTCGCGCAGCATTACGAGTAAACAGTAGTCGAAAGTGGCAGCTGTTTTCCCCAGCCGTTCTTCCGAAAATGTCACCCTTCTCTGGCGATGCCGTAGATAGCTCGCCTCACGCTTTTTAAAAATTTCTTAAAGTATTTGTAGTACATAAATAACAGTTTTTACGCACTTTAAAATAATTTATAAATGATAATTATTAAATAGTAAGTTATAAATGATTATAATCAATTATAGAAATAATAATAGTTAATTATAAATATTAGACAAATATTAAATTGAAAGGACTAAATAAATACAACTAATGTAAAACTTTATGAAGCTTGAATCGTCTTCTGAGCTTGATATACTGTGACCAAAGTCTTCATCAGACTCAAAACTTGATAAGCTTTCTGTATCACAATTATAATCATCATCATAATTATGTAACTTTCGCTTTTGAGCCATTTTACTTTACAAACACCCTAAAACACGCGCCAAAATACGCATAAGAAGAAGGTAAACAAAAAAAAAAAAAAAAAAAAAAATCCCCCTTCATTATGAAAAGAAATTTATGGAACCCGGACTGCATCTGTAGGCAGTAAAACTAATTAAATTTCGATAGTCGGAATCGTTTGTAACATAATCAATGCAGAATAATAACGGTGAACGAGCTCAGCTCGTCAGCGCGCATTG
>CM063507.1:97744773-97777273 GCA_032207245.1 Pardosa pseudoannulata | reverse complement strand
AACAAAGCGGATTTGTTCCTTACAGTTTCTTTGTGCGGGTGAGTTTAAGGTTTTGACGGTTGTTGGTGTTGTAATGTATCCGGTCCCTGTTTCAGGTGACACAGTGAAGAATCAGGTGCGTCTTGAATAATAAATTTATTTACACCCTTGCTATATACATCATTTCACAACTACACAAAAAAACACAATTTCCAATCACAAGTATGTTATTAGATACACGCAAGTCTGAGTAGAGACGTGCAATAACTAAGATCAGACTCTGCCGAAATATGGGTGATCCGACTGAAGAAACAATTCGGTAGCTCTCGCGAAAGTTCACTGAAGTACTGGTAGAATATCAAAGCATAGTTAGAGTTCCGAAGGAAAATATGCAAACAATCCTGAAGAGGATGATATTAGAAGAGGAAACCCAATGCACAGGGTATCGTTTCAATCTCAGCAAGAGATATATCCCAAGACGGGATTTCGCTAAATAAAACTCTCCGATGGAGAGACTAGTCGAGGCGACCTCCGAGTTAGCCGATGCGGGCTACTCTTTAAAGAAAAGATCCCAAGGTGGGATTATAGCGAAAAACTCCTGTAGAGAGACTGGTCAAGGCGACCTCTCAATTAGCTGGTTGCTAGCTAACTACTCTAAAAAACAAATCTTCTCTCGTCGTCTTTCTAGGGGAGTGGCCTCACCCACAATTTCTTTATTGGATCATCTAGCGATGACCTCACCTTCGAACAACTGGATTGGTCTGGGTTAAACAATCATCGGCCTCAAATCCAGGGGTTCCTGGAATTCTTAGCGGCTAGATCCAAGTCACGGCAATTTCTTTGTCGTTCCGATGGTTATATATTTGCTTTCAGTGAAGGTGCCGGGTTGTCTGTTATATTGTTCCACTACTATAGGGCATAACAGTGTAGACATCGCGGTGTCAGGGAAAACAATCCCTTTGTACCCACACAAGCGAAGTCCACCTCTCAAATCAAAGTTCTTTTATGTCGACACAACGCTAAATCACGCCGTTACAGTGTATGGAAATGACGCTACGGTTTGGAGCACTATGGTTTATTTTATTGCAACACTAGGACTAACGAGGCCGGGACCTACTGTTCAAAGCCGATTCCGAACGTCTATGAACATCCATGCCACAGTGGGATTCGAACCCACGAACTCCGGTACCAAATATGATCGCCCTGACCACTCGGTCATACTTCGACAATTGATGCTATGGAATGAATATTTCGATACATTACTTTACGGACTTAATGTGGCTGGGTTCTTAATAGTCCCATGTTATTAAATTTGATTTAATTTCAAACTCTGCAAGAACATTTTTCACAAACATTTATAAACTTTCCCTCTTTCATATATATAAAACAAGTTCCCACCATCTGAAATATGATATGTTAGCCATCTATTCCGTTAAAAAGAGGAGATAAAATAGTTCATCCTACCTCTAAATATCCTTTTACTGATAAGATGTTGATTTTAAAACATGTATTGGGTAAACAAATTCAATTAAATGCATTTAAACTTCTTTGAATCTTTCGCCCGTTTTGTAGAACTGGGAGATGATAAGCCATCGAGTGTAAAAACAACTTTGAGCTAAATTAGCCTTAATTTATCCCTTAATTTGACAAGATGTTTTTTCAAATATATTTTAATTTTAATTTCTGTTATTTTCCCATGTCGGCATAGATATTAGGATGTCTGTAAAATAAACAAAAAAAATATATCATTTTCCATTTTTGAGATAATTAATGTCAGCTGTGGGGAACACTGACAATTATGTTATATAGTAGTAATAAATATACATGTCCGGTGTAGCTGACTTAGCCAAATTAAGGGTTAAATAATATCTGAATTTTCTTTTGAAAGCATTAGAATGACGTCACAGATTACTAGCTACAGGACCACAGAGGTTCTTCAAAGATTTATATGTGAATACTACCTAGGAATCTTTGCTCAATCGATTTTTTTTTGTCTTAATGAGGCCCATAGTTGCACTAACTACACGTTCTACTAGATAGGAAGAATAGAAACTGCTACTATAAAGGATATAAAATTGGTATAGGTTTTTGTAACCAAAATTTGTATTATCCTTGTTCCAACAGCTTCTGATTTGTAAATGACTCAATAGCGCAGTTTGTTGCAATGTCACGAACTACTATAATACCCTTCCCATTGATTTTCATGTTTACAACAGTCAATAGACAAACAATAAACTGCCCTTCCGTTTAAAACTAAAGTCAGAATTGTCATAAATTGATATGTGCCCTGCTGCGTGAAATCGCCTTATAAGTTACTCTTGTGTCACTATGGATACATGTGAGTTTCAGGATTTGCTTGCAAAAGGGTCCAACACCGAATTGTGGATAATCAAGTGAAGAGTGCCTTGAAATCCTTGTCTCGCGTCAGAATAAAAAACACATTGACGACAACCAAGAAAATCTTCAATTCGTTTTAAGGAAACAGGTAGAGAAAATGGCTACCAATTCATTTACCGATATTTATTTTAACTGTCCTAAAACTGAAAACTGGTCACGAGATTTTTATTTTAGATTAAACCTCTCTTTTGTAGACTCTTAAACATTGTTTGTACCCTGGGTATTACAGTGACACATGATATAAAATTGGTATATGTTTTTGTAACCAGAATTTTTAGTATCCTCGTTCAAACAGCTCCTCTTTTGTGAATTCAATAAGTTGCTCATGTATGACTATGAATTTACTTAAGTTTGAGGATTTGCTTCAGATCGGTCTAACACTCAATTGCGGATAAATAACTAAGTGAAGAGTGTCTTGAAATCTTTGTTTGATGTCAGAAATAAAAGCCATTAAGTATTGTTAAAAAAAAGCAAATCTTCATCTAGTTTTAAGTGAACTGCTAAAGAAATTAGCTACCAATTTATTTATTTCTATTTATTTTAAATTTCCTAAAAAGGGCAACAAAATAATAGTATCCGCTACAATTTGAGATTAAACTTTTCTGTTGTGGACACCTAAGCGTTGTCTATGCACCGCCAATCTAATATTTATGTGCTACGTTCTTCCTCTGTGGTACCCGAATCTTTTAGAGAATTTTATTTTAGATTAAACCTTTCTTTAGTGGACTTTAGATTAAACGTTGTCAGAATTCTGAGTTGTATAGTAACCCAAAATATAAGATTGGTATACGTTTTTGTAACCAGAATTTTTAGTAACTTTGTTCAAACAGCTTCTCATTTGTGAATTTAATAAGCTGCTCATGTAACACTACGAATTTACGTGAGTTTGAGGATTTGCTTGCAAAAAGGTCCAACACTGAATTGGGGATAAATAACTAAGTGAAGAGTATCTCGAAATCTTTGCCTGATGTCAGAAATAAGAGCCATTAAGTATTGTCAATAAATAAGCAATTCTTCATCTAGTTTTAAGTTAACACTTAAAGAAACTGGCTATAAATTTATTTATTTCTATTTATTTTAACTTTCCTAAAAGGACAACGAAATTTTATTTTTAGATTAAACCTTTCTTTTGTGGACACCAATAAACGTTGTCCATGCATCACCAATTTAATCTTTTATGTGCTACAATCTCCTTCAGGGGTAACCGGAACTTTTGGAAAATTTCATTTTCCATTAAACCTTTCTTTAATGGACTTCAGATTAAACGTTTCCAGTATCCTGGGTTGTACAGTGACCCAGGATACAATATAAAATTGGTATATGTTTTTGTAACCAGAATTTTTAGTAACTTTGTTCAAACAGCTCCTCATTTGTGAATTCATTAAGTTGCTCATGTATCACTACGAATTTACGTAAGTTTGAAGATTTGCTTCAAAATGGTCTAACACTGAATTGGGGATAAATAACTAAGTGAAGAGTGTCTTGAAATCTTTGTCTGATATCAGAAATAAAAGCCATTAAGTATTGTCAACAAATAAGCAAATCTTCATCTAGTTTTAAGTTAACAGTTAAAGAAATTGGCTACCAATTTATTTATATCAATTTATTTTAACTTTCCTAAAAAGGACAACGAAATTTTATCTTAAATCTTTCTTTTGTGGACGCTAGGCGTTGTTCATGTACAACCAATTTAATTTTTTATGTGCTACAATCTCCTTCAGGGGTAACCGGAACTTTTGGAAAATTTTATTTTAGATTAAACGTTGTTAGTATCCTGGGTTGTACAGTGACCAATAATATAAAATTGGTATATGTTTTTGTAACCAGAATCCTTGTTCAAACAGCTCCTCATTTGTGAATTCAATAAGCTGCTCATGTATCACTACGAATTTACGTAAGTTTGAGGATTTGATTCAGAAGGATCTAACACTCAATTGGGGATAAATAACTAAGTGAAGAGTATCTTGAAATCTTTGTCTGATGTCAGAAATATAAGCAATTAAGATTTGTCAATAAATAAGCAAATTTTTATCCAGTTTTAAGTTAACAGTTAAAGAAATTGACTACCGATTTATTTATATCCATTTATTTTAACTTTCCTAAAAAGGACAGCGAAATTTTATCTTAAATCTTTCTTTTGTGAACGCTAGGTGTTGTTCATGTACAACCAATTTAATTTTTTGTGTGCTACAATCTCCTTCAGGGTTAACAGGAACCATTAGAGAATTTTATTTTAGATTAAACGTTGTTAATATCCTGGGTTGTACAGTGACTAACAATATAAAATTGGTATATGTTTTTGTAACCTGAATCCTTGTTCAAACAGCTCCTCATTTGTGAATTCAATCAGTTGCACATATATCACTAGGAATTTACGTAAGTTTGAGGATTTGCTTCAGAAGGGTGTAACACTCAATTGGAGATAAATAACTAAGTGAAGAGTGTCTTGAAATGTTTGTCTGATGACAGAAATATAAGCGATTAAGATTTGTCAATAAATAAGCAAATTTTTATCCAGTTTTAAGTTAACAGTTAAAAAAATTGGCTACCAATTTATTTATATCCATTTATTTTAACTTTCCTAAAAAGGACAGCGAAATTTTATCTTAAATCTTTCTTTTGTGGACTCTAGGCGTTGTCCATGTACAAGCAATATAAAATTGGTATATGTTTTTGTAACTAGAATATTTAGTATCCTTATTCAAACAGATCCTCATTTGTGAATTCAATGAGTTGCTCATGTATCACTACGAATTTACGTGAGTTTGAGAATTTGCTTGCAAAAGGGTCCAAAACTGAATTAACGATATATAATTAAGTTAAGAACATTTAAGAAACTGGCTACCAATTTATTTTTTCCTATTTATTATAACTTTCCTAAAAAGGACAATGAAATTTTATTGAGATTAAATCTGTTTTAAGGGCATCTAAACGTTGTCCATGTACAACCAATTTAATTTTTTATGAGCTACAATCTCCTTCAAGGGTAATCGGAACATTTGGAGTACCGTAGGAACCATTTTGAGAATCCACAAGTGATTATTCTTCATCACGTGACTACGAAATAATTCCAGAGAACGCAAAAGAAGAAGAAAAAAAAAAGATAAGACAGCGTCGTAAAAATTACGGAATGATCAACCCGAAGTATTAATTTCTTCCTTATTAAAATATCAAACTCAGATTTAACCCCCACATCGAACATTCGAAAGCAGACCCCCCCCCCTTTCCCGTCTTTTCCCTCCAATTACTCGATACTACCCCGGCGTGTCAAACTTAAGGGAACCATTTAAACTCCGACTGTCCGAGGCACTCTAGGACGGACTGCGAGGAACAATCATTAGGCGAGCTGGCCCTGCGTTGGACAGGATCAATCTTGCCGCTGCCGGCCCCTTCACTCCGCTCCCCCCCCATCTGTAATTAACAAGGCGCCTACAACATCAATTAGCCCTACGCAACTCTCTCTCCCTCCTCGGTAGCCGGACTCTCGACTCCCACACCTTCCCCCCTACCCCCCACTGGTGTGCTCGCTCTGCTAATTAAGTTCATTAACCACTCCCCGGGTCCACACACACACGGGAGAGGATATGTATACGGGTGTGTGCCGTGTGCGCGCACTGATACCTTGGGTGTGCGACGGACGACGGTGGTCAGTTCCTTGGAAGGGGGTGGAAAATGACCATCGGAAGTGTAGCACCGTGCACCGATTAAATGGCTCGCAGAAAGGTGCACGGACAGAAGGGGTCGATTTTTCGACAGTTTTTCTGCACGGTTCTATCACGTGGTAATACATCGTACAGACAGATATTTATATATGTATATTTATGCCTATAATAATAATATTTGAACCAAACTTAGCAACATAGCATTTTATTGCGTGACGTATCTTGTTAGATACCGCTGTAAAACACCTTGTAGAATTTTTTGTTTTCTTAGAACTGGTTTTCTTTTTGAGATTAAGTAGAGGATAATCTTATAGTAATCTTATAGTATATTATCTAAGGTTTTCCTTTTGAGAGTAAGTAGAGGATAATCGTATAAACAATATCGAAAATGTTAAAATAATTTTTTGTTTTCTAAGAACCTATTTTCCTTTTGAGAGTAAGTAGAGGATAATCGTATAAACAATATACAAAACGTTTAATTTTTTGTTTTCTTAGAATGGATTTTACTTTCGAGAATAAGCAAAGGATACAAAACACGATACAATTATAAGCGATACAATGCGAAACGATTGTACAAAATTCAAAAATAATTTTTCATTATATTAGAACGGGTTTTAATTTCGAGAGTAAGTAGAGGATAATCGTATAAACCATATACAAAATGTTAAAATAATGTTTTCTTAGAATGGGTTTTTCCTTTGAGAGTAAGTATAGGATACAAAACGCGATACAATTATGCGCGATACAATGCGAAACGATTATACAAAATCTTAAAATATATTTTTGATTTATTAGAACGGGTTTTCTTTTTGAGAGTAAGTAAAGGATATAGGATAATTATATATATGATAATCGTATAAACAATATACATTTTGTATAAACAATATAAGAAAAGTTAAAATAATTTTTTGTTTTCTTAGAACGGGTTTTTCTTTTGAGAGTAAGTAGAGGATAATCGTATAAACAATATCGAAAATGTTAAAATAATTTTTTGTTTTCTAAGAACCTGTTTTCGTTTGAGAGTAAGTAGAGGATAATCGTATAAACAATAGACAAAATGTTAAAATAATGTTTTGTTTTCTTAGAAAGGGTTTTCCTTTTGAGAGTAAGTATAGGATACAAAACGCGATACAATGCGAAACTATTATACAAAATGCTAAAATAATTTTTTGTTTTATTAGACTAGGTTTTCCTTCCGATAATAAGTAGAGGATAATCGTATAAACAATATACAAAATGTTAAAATAATTTTTTGTTACCTTAGAACGGGTTTTTCTTTTGAGAGTAAGTATAGGATACAAAACGCGATACAATTATACGTGATACAAAGTGAAACGATTTTATGAAATGCTAAAATAAATTTTTGTTTTAATAAAACGGGTTTTCTTTTTAAGAGTAAGTAGAGATTAATCGTATAAACAATATAAAAATTGTTAAAATAATTTTTTGTTTTCTTAGAACAGGTTTTCCATTTGAGATTAAGTAGAGGATAATTGTATAAAAAATATATAAAATGCTAAAATAATGTTTTGTTTTCTTAGAATGGGTTTTCCATTTGAGAGTAAGTAGAGGATAATTGTATAAACAATATACAAAATGATAAAATAATGTTTGTTTTCTTAGAATGGGTTTTCCTTTTGAGAGTAAGTAGTGGATAATCTTATAAACAATCTACCTAATGTTGAAGTAGTTCCTCTTTATAAATTTTCATTTGAATCGACACAAAGATATATAAACCAAACTTAGCAACTTAACATTTTATTACCTGACGTATCATTTTAACGTATCTTTTTAGATACCACTATAAAATAGCTTGTAAATTTTTTTGTTTTCTTAGAACTAATTTTCCTTTTGAGAGTAAGTAGAGGATAATCGTATAAAAAATATACAAAATGTTAAAATAATGTTTTGTTTTCTTAGAATGGGTTTTCCTTCTGAGAGTAAGTAGAGGATAATCTTATAAACAATCGACATAATGTTAAAGTAGTTCCTATTTATAAATTTTCATTTGAATCGACACAATGATATTTAAACCAAACTTAGCAACTTAACATTTTATTACCTGACGTATCATTTTAACGTATCTTTTTAGATACCACTATAAAATAGCTTGTAAAATTTTTTGTTTTCTTAGAACTAATTTTCCTTTTGAGAGTAAGTAGACGATAATCCTATAAACAATGTACAAAAAGTTAAAATAATGTTTTGTTCTCTTAGCACGGGTTTTCTTTTTGAGAGTAAGTAGAAGATAATTGTATAAACAATATACAAAATATTAAAATAATTTATAAATTTTCATATCGACACAATGATATAAACAAACTTAGCGTAAATGATTATACAAAATAGCTATAAAATAATGTAAAATTTTTTGTTTTAGTAGAACGGGTTTTCTTCTCGAGAATAAATAGAGGATAATCGTATAAACAATATACAAAATGTTAAAATAATGTTTAGTTTCCTTACAACGGTTTTTTTTTTGAGTAAGTGTAGGATAAAAAACGTGATACAATGCGGAACAATTATACAAAATACTAAAATAATTTTTTGTTTTATTAGAACGGGTTTTTTGTTAAAGAGTAAGTGGAGGATAATCGTATAAATAATATACAAAATGTTAAAATAATTTTTTGTTTTCTAGAACGGGTTTTTCCTTTGACAGTAAATAGAGAATAATCGTGTAAACAATATACAAAATGCTAAAATAATTTTTGTTTAATTAGAACGGGTTTCCTTTTTGAGAGTAAGTAGAGGATAATCGTATAAAAATATACAAAATGTTAAAATAATTTTTTGTTTTCTTAGAACGGGTTTTTCCTTTGATAGTAAGTAGAGAATAATCGTGTAAACAATATACAAAATGCTAAAATAATTTTTTGTTTAATTAGAACGGGTTTTCTTTTTGAGATTAAGTAAAGGATAATCGTATAAACAATATACAAAATGCTAAAATAATTTTTGTTTTATTAGAACGGGTTTTCTTTCTGAGAGTAAGTGGAGGATAAGCGTATAAACAATTTACAAAATGTTAAAATATTTTTTGTTTTCTTAGAACGCGTTTTCTTTTTGAGAGTCAATAGAGGATAATTGTATAAACAATATACAAAGTGTTAAAATATTTTTTGTATTCTTAGAACAGGTTTTCCTTTAGAGAGTAAGTAGAGGATAATCGTATAAACAATATACAAAATGTTTAATTTTCTGTTTTCTTAGAATGGGTTTTACTTTCGAGAGTAAGTATAAGATACAAAAAGCGATATAATTGTAAGCGATACAATGCGAAATGATTATACAAAATGCTAAAATAATTTTTGTTTTATCAGAACAGCTTTTCCTTTTGAGAATAAGTAGAGGATAATCGTATAAACAATATACAAAATGTTAAAATAATGTTTTGTTTTCTTAGAACGGGTTTTCATTTGAGAGTAAGTATAGGATACAAAACGCGATGCAATTATACGTGATACAATGCGAAACGATTATATAAAATGCTAAAATATTTTTTTGTTTAATTGGAACGGGTTTTCTTTTTGAGAGTAAGTAGAGGATAATCGTATAAATAACATACAAAATGGTAAAATAATTTTTGGTTTTCTTAGAACGGGTTTTTATTTCGAGAGTAAGTAGAGGATAATCGTATAAACAATATACAAAATGTTAAAATAATGTTTTGTTTTCTTATAACGGGTGTTTCCTCTGAGAGTAAGTATAGGATACAAAATTGTAATAATACTGTAATAATAGTCCTATAATAATAGCCTAAGTTATCTCTCCATCAATCCTCGAATTTATGAAGCGGTTTGACCTGGAATGGATAGCGGCATCCGTATTGGATTTTTGATGAGTTAGGCTTAGCAAATATCAAAACGAGTAATGTTTATCTTTCCCTAAACTATAGATCCGATTCTAAAATAAATTGGTATGAATAAGCTTCGTATCACAGCGAAAAATACTGTCATCTTTAAAACATTCGAAATCCACACCATCCCCATTTTCGAGCGTTTAATGCCATTATATCAAGCCCCATTTTAAGAGCAGGCAATTAAATTTATCCATTTATCACATAATAAATAGGTAAAAATAACAATTTTTTTCTGGTATTATGACGTCATTCCGTTAACCCTCTCATTGAATCATTTCTTATTTTAGATTATTTAAATATCTTCTGTATTATTTCCATATGTTTTATCCCTAAACTTATATATAGAGATATTACGTAAATAATTTTCTTTTGTATTTGGTTTAAATAATAGATTAGGTACGTATGTGATAATTTAAAATTTAATCATCGATTATTTTTTTGCAATGGAAATTTTATCATCGGTATTAACAACAAATTCTATCTACCTCCAACGTTTAGTGGAAATGATAGTTTCATTCCTTTAATTACTGTGAAAAAAAAAGGAAGAACTTAACGATAATTTTGACATCCTAAGAAAACTTTTAATAATCTTTCTAAATGTATTCAACGCGATTCGAAACTGCATTCACAGCATCGGGAGACTTCAGAGAAGTAGGATGATAAACAAATTATTGAGCGTGTACCAGATAATTTTCAGCCAAAAAACAAACGATAAGTCTATCGGCATTCATCAATTCATTCATCAATTAAAAAACCTTCTTCTCACTTAAATACTTAACTCTTTTTACTATAATAGCTAAAAAATAACTGAACTTTAGAGAAGTATGATGAAAAAATATTATTGAGCGTGTACCAGATAATTCTCAGCCAAAAAACAAACAATATTTCTACCGTCATTCATCAATTCATTCATCAATTAAAAAACCTTCTTCTCACTTAAATACTTAACTCTTTTTACTATAATAGCTAAAAAATAACTGAACTTTAGAGAAGTATGATGAAAAAATATTATTGAGCGTTTACCAGATAATTCTCAGCCAAAAAACAAACAATATTTATTCCGGCATTCATCAATTCATTCATCAATTAAAAAACCTTCATCTCACTTAAATACTTAACTCTTTTTACCATAATGGCTTAAATAAAACTGAACTTTCGAGAAGTATGATGAAAAAATATTATTGAGCGTGTACCAGATAATTCTCAGCCAAAAAACAAACAATATTTCTACCCGAATTCATCAATTCATTCATCAATTAAAAAACCTTCTTCTCACTTAAATACTTAACTCTTTTTACCATAATGGCTTAAATAAAACTGAACTTTCGAGAAGTATGATGAAAAAATATTATTGAGCGTGTACCAGATAATTCTCAGCCAAAAAACAAACAATATTTCTACCGTCATTCATCAATTCATTCATCAATTAAAAAACCTTCATCTCACTTAAATACTTAACTCTTTTTACCATAATGGCTTAATGAAAACTGAACTTTCGAGAAGTATGATGAAAAAATATTATTGAGCGTTTACCAGATAATTCTCAGCCAAAAAACAAACAATATTTATTCCGGCATTCATCAATTCATTCATCAATTAAAAAACCTTCTTCTCACTTAAATACTTAACTCTTTTTACTATAATAGCTAAAAAATAACTGAACTTTAGAGAAGTATGATGAAAAAATATTATTGAGCGTGTACCAGATAATTCTCAGCCAAAAAACAAACAATATTTCTACCGTCATTCATCAATTCATTCATCAATTAAAAAACCTTCTTCTCACTTAAATACTTAACTCTTTTTACCATAATGGCTAAAATAAAACTGAACTTTAGAGAAGTATGATGAAAAAATATTATTGAGCGTGTACCAGATAATTCTCAGCCAAAAAACAAACAATATTTATTCCGGCATTCATCAATTCATTCATCAATTAAAAAACCTTCTTCTCACTTAAATACTTAACTCTTTTTACTATAATAGCTAAAAAATAACTGAACTTTAGAGAAGTATGATGAAAAAATATTATTGAGCGTGTACCAGATAATTCTCAGCCAAAAAAACAAACAATATTTCTACCGTCATTCATCAATTCATTCATCAATTAAAAAACCTTCTTCTCACTTAAATACTTAACTCTTTTTACTATAATAGCTAAAAAATAACTGAACTTTAGAGAAGTATGATGAAAAAATATTATTGAGCGTGTACCAGATAATTCTCAGCCAAAAAACAAACAATATTTATTCCGGCATTCATCAATTCATTCATCAATTAAAAAACCTACTTCTCACTTAAATACTTAACTCTTTTACCATAATGGCTAAAATAAAACTGAACTGTAGAGAAGTATGATGAAAAAAAATTATTGAGCGTGTACCAGATAATTCTCAGCCAAAAAACAAACAATATTTCTACCGTCATTCATCAATTCATTCATCAATTAAAAAACCTTCTTCTCACTTAAATACTTAACTCTTTTTACTATAATAGCTAAAAAATAACTGAACTTTAGAGAAGTATGATGAAAAAATATTATTGAGCGTGTACCAGATAATTCTCAGCCAAAAAACAAACAATATTTATTCCGGCATTCATCAATTCATTCATCAATTAAAAAACCTTCTTCTCACTTAAATACTTAACTCTTTTTACCATAATGGCTAAAATAAAACTGAACTTTAGAGAAGTATGATGAAAAAATTTATTGAGCCTGTACCAGATAATTCTCAGTCGAAAAACAAACAATATTTCTACCGCATTCATCAATTCATTCATAAATAAAAAACCTTCATCTCACTTAAATACTTAACTCTTTTTACTATAATAGCTAAAAAATAACTGAACTTTAGAGAAGTATGATGAAAAAATATTATTGAGCGTTTACCAGATAATTCTCAGCCAAAAAACAAACAATATTTATTCCGGCATTCATCAATTCATTCATCAATTAAAAAACCTTCTTCTCACTTAAATACTTAACTCTTTTTACCATAATGGCTAAAATAAAACTGAACTTTAGAGAAGTATGATGAAAAAATTTATTGAGCCTGTACCAGATAATTCTCAGCCGAAAAACAAACAATATTTCTTCCCGCATTCATCAATTCATTCATCAATTAAAAAACCTTCATCTCACTTAAATACTTAACTCTTTTTACCATAATGGCTAAAATAAAACTGAACTTTAGATATGTATGATGAAAAAAAATTATTGAGTTTGTAAAAGATAATTCTCAGCCAAAAAACAAACATTATTTCTACCGGCATTCATCAATTCATTCATCAATTAAAAAACCTTCATCTCACTTAAATACTTAACTCTTTTATCATAATGGCTAAAATAAAACTGAACTTTAGAGAAGTATGATGAAAAAAATATTGAGCGTGTACCAGATAATTCTCAGCCAAAAAACAAACAATATTTCTACCGGCATTCATCAATTCATTCATCAATTAAAAAACCTTCATCTCATTTAAATACTTAATATTTTTACCATAATGGCTAAAATAAAACTGAACTTTAGAGAAGTATGATGAAAAAAAGTATTGAGCGTGTACCAGATAATTCTCAGCCAAAAAACAAACAATATTTCTACCGGCATTCATCAATTCATTCATCAATTAAAAAACCTTCTTCTCAAAATACTTAACTTACTTAATCTTAAATACTTAACTCTTTTTACCATAACGGCTAAATTAAAACTGAACTTTAGCGAAGTATGAGGAAAAAAAATTTATTGAGCGTTTACCAGATAATTCTCAGCCAAAAAACAAACAATATTTATTCCGGCATTCATCAATTCATTCATCAATTAAAAAACCTTCATCTCACTTAAATACTTAACTCTTTTTACCATAATGGCTAAAATAAAACTGAACTTTAGAGAAGTATGATGAAAAAATTTATTGAGCCTGTACCAGATAATTCTCAGCCGAAAAACAAACAATATTTCTACCGGCATTCATCAATTCATTCATCAATTAAAAAACCTTCATCTCACTTAAATACTTAACTCTTTTTACCATAATGGCTAAAATAAAACTGAACTTTAGAGAAGTATGATGAAAAAATTTATTGAGCCTGTACCAGATAATTCTCAGCCGAAAAACAAACAATATTTCTACCCGCATTCATCAATTCATTCATCAATTAAAAAACTTTCTTCTCACTTAAATACTTAACTCTTTTTACCATAATGGCTTAATGAAAACTGAACTTTCGAGAAGTATGATGGAAAAATAATTATTGAGCGTGTACCAGATAATTCTCAGCCGAAAAACAAACAATATTTCTACCCGCATTCATCAATTCATTCATCAATTAAAAAACCTTCATCTCACTTAAATACTTAACTCTTTTTACCATAATGGCTAAAATAAAACTGAACTTTCGAGAAGTATGATGAAAAAATAATTATTGAGAGTGTACCAGATAGCTCTCAGCCAAAAAACAAACAGTAATTCTACCTGCATTCATCAATTCATTCATCAATTAAAAAACCTTCTTCTCACTTAAATACTTAACTCTTTTTACTATAATGGCTAAAATAAAACTGAACTTTAGAGAAGTATGATGAAAAAATATTATTGAGCGTTTACCAGATAATTCTCAGTCGAAAAACAAACAATATTTCTACCCGCATTCATCAATTCATTCATCAATTAAAAAACCTTCTTCTCACTTAAATACTTAACTCTTTTTACCATAATGGCTAAAATAAAACTGAACTTTAGAGAAGTATGATGAAAAAATTTATTGAGCCTGTACCAGATAATTCTCAGCCGAAAAACAAACAATATTTCTACCCGCATTCATCAATTCATTCATCAATTAAAAAACCTTCATCTCACTTAAATACTTAAGTCTTTTTACCATAATGGCTAAAATAAAACTGAACTTTCGAGAAGTATGATGAAAAAATTTATTGAGCCTGTACCAGATAATTCTCAGCCGAAAAACAAACAATATTTCTACCGGCATTCATCAATTCATTCATCAATTAAAAAACCTTCTTCTCACTTAAATACTTAACTCTTTTATCATAATGGCTAAAATAAAACTGAACTTTAGAGAAGTATGATGAAAAAATTTATTGAGCCTGTACCAGATAATTCTCAGCCGAAAAACAAACAATATTTCTACCCGCATTCATCAATTCATTCATCAATTAAAAAACCTTCATCTCACTTAAATACTTAACTCTTTTACCTTAATGGCTAAAATAAAACTGAACTTTCGAGAAGTATGATGAAAAAATAATTATTGAGCGTGTACCAGATAATTCTCAGTCGAAAAACAAACAATATTTCTACCCGCATTCATCAATTCATTCATCAATTAAAAAACCTTCATCTCACTTAAATACTTAACTCTTTTTACCATAATGGCTAAAATAAAACTGAACTTTCGAGAAGTATGATGAAAAAATAATTATTGAGCGTGTACCAGATAATTCTCAGTCGAAAAACAAACAATATTTCTACCCGCATTCATCAATTCATTCATCAATTAAAAAACTTTCTTCTCACTTAAATACTTAACTCTTTTTACCATAATGGCTAAAATAAAACTAAACTTTAGAGAAGTATGATGAAAAAATAATTATTGAGAGTGTACCAGATAGCTCTCAGCCAAAAAACAAACAGTAATTCTACCTGCATTCATCAATTCATTCATCAATTAAAAAACCTTCTTCTCACTTAAATACTTAACTCTTTTTACTATAATAGCTAAAAAATAACTGAACTTTAGAGAAGTATGATGAAAAAATATTATTGAGCGTTTACCAGATAATTCTCAGTCGAAAAACAAACAATATTTCTACCCGCATTCATCAATTCATTCATCAATTAAAAAACCTTCATCTCACTTAAATACTTAACTCTTTTTACCATAATGGCTAAAATAAAACTGAACTTTAGAGAAGTATGATGAAAAAATTTATTGAGCCTGTACCAGATAATTCTCAGCCGAAAAACAAACAATATTTCTACCCGCATTCATCAATTCATTCATCAATTAAAAAAACCTACTTTCTCACTTAAATACTTAACTCTTTTTACCATAATGGCTAAAATAAAACTGAACTTTCGAGAAGTATGATGAAAAAATTTATTGAGCCTGTACCAGATAATTCTCAGCCGAAAAACAAACAATATTTCTACCCGCATTCATCAATTCATTCATCAATTAAAAAACCTTCTTCTCACTTAAATACTTAACTCTTTTTACCATAATGGCTAAAATAAAACTGAACTTTAGAGAAGTATGATGAAAAAAAATTTATTGAGCCTGTACCAGATAATTCTCAGCCGAAAAACAAACAATATTTCTACCGGCATTCATCAATTCATTCATCAATTAAAAAACCTTCATCTCACTTAAATACTTAACTCTTTTTACCATAATGGCTAAAATAAAACTGAACTTTAGAGAAGTATGATGAAAAAATTTATTGAGCCGTGTACCAGATAATTCTCAGCCAAAAACAAACAATATTTCTACCCCGCATTCATCATTCATTCATCAATTAAAAAACCTTCATCTCACTTAAATACTTAACTCTTTTTACCATAATGGCTAAAATAAAACTGAACTTTCGAGAAGTATGATGAAAAAATAATTATTGAGCGTGTACCAGATAATTCTCAGTCGAAAAACAAACAATATTTCTACCCGCATTCATCAATTCATTCATCAATTAAAAAACCTTCATCTCACTTAAATACTTAACTCTTTTTACCATAATGGCTTAAATAAAACTGAACTTTCGAGAAGTATGATGAAAAAATAATTATTGAGCGTGTACCAGATAATTCTCAGTCGAAAAACAAACAATATTTCTACCCGCATTCATCAATTCATTCATCAATTAAAAAACCTACTTCTCACTTAAATACTTAACTCTTTTACCATAGCTAAAATAAAACTGAACTTTATAGAAGTATGATGAAAAAAAATTATTGAGCGTGTACCAGATAATTCTCAGCCAAAAAACAAACAATATTTATTCCGGCATTCATCAATTCATTCATCAATTAAAAAACCTACTTCTCACTTAAATACTTAACTCTTTTACCATAGCTAAAATAAAACTGAACTTTAAAGAAGTATGATGAAAAAAAATTATTGAGCGTGTACCAGATAATTCTCAGCCAAAAAACAAACAGTATTTCTACCTGCATTCATCAATTCATTCATCAATTAAAAAACCTTCTTCTCACTTAAATACTTAACTCTTTTTACTATAATAGCTAAAAAATAACTGAACTTTAGAGAAGTATGATGAAAAAATATTATTGAGCGTGTACCAGATAATTCTCAGCCAAAAAACAAACAATATTTCTACCGTCATTCATCAATTCATTCATCAATTAAAAAACCTTCTTCTCACTTAAATACTTAACTCTTTTTACCATAATGGCTAAAATAAAACAGAACTTTAGATATGTATGATGAAAAAAAATTATTGAGCGTCTACCAGATAACTCTCAGCCAAAAAACAAACAGTATTTCTACCTGCATTCATCAATTCATTCATCAATTAAAAAACCTACTTCTCACTTAAATACTTAACTCTTTTACTATAATGGCTAAAATAAATCTGAACTTTAGAGAAGTATGATGAAAAAATTTATTGAGCGTTTACCAGAAAATTCTCAGTCGAAAAACAAACAATATTTCTACCGGCATTCATCAATTCATTCAACCATTAAAAAACCTTCATCTCACTTAAATACTTAACTCTTTTTACCATAATGGCTAAAATAAAACTGAACTTTAGAGAAGTATGATGAAAAAAAAATTATTGAGCCTGTACCAGATAATTCTCAGCCGAAAAACAAACAATATTTCTACCCGCATTCATCAATTCATTCATCAATTAAAAAACCTTCATCTCACTTAAATACTTAACTCTTTTTACCATAATGGCTAAAATAAAACTGAACTTTCGAGAAGTATGATGAAAAAATAATTATTGAGCGTGTACCAGATAATTCTCAGCCAAAAAACAAACAATATTTCTACCTGCATTCATCAATTCATTCATCAATTAAAAAACCTTCATCTCACTTAAATACTTAACTCTTTTTACCATAATGGCTTAAATAAAACTGAACTTTCGAGAAGTATGATGAAAAAATAATTATTGAGCGTGTACCAGATAATTCTCAGTCGAAAAACAAACAATATTTCTACCCGCATTCATCAATTCATTCATCAATTAAAAAACTTTCTTCTCACTTAAATACTTAACTCTTTTTACCATAATGGCTAAAATAAAACTGAACTTTAGAGAAGTATGATGAAAAAAAAAATTATTGAGCATGTACCAGATAATTCTCGGCCAAAAAACAAACAGTATTTCTACCTGCATTCATCAATTCATTCATCAATTAAAAAACCTACTTCTCACTTAAATACTTAACTCTTTTACCATAATGGCTAAAATAAAACTGAACTGTAGAGAAATATGATGAAAAAAAATTATTGAGCGTCTACCAGATAATTCTCAGCCAAAAAACAAACAATATTTCTACCCGCATTCATCAATTCATTCATCAATTAAAAAACCTACTTCTCATTTAAATGCTTAACTCTTTTACTATAGTGGCTAAAATAAAACTGAACTTTAGAGAAGTATGATGAAAAAAAAATTATTGAGTTTGTAAAAGATAATTCTCAGCCGAAAAACAAACAATATTTCTACCGGCATTCATCAATTCATTCATCAATTAAAAAACCTTCATCTCACTTAAATACTTAATATTTTTACCATAATGGCTAAAATAAAACTGAACTTTAGAGAAGTATGATGAAAAAATTTATTGAGCCTGTACCAGATAATTCTCAGCCGAAAAACAAACAATATTTCTACCCGCATTCATCAATTCATTCATCAATTAAAAAACTTTCTTCTCACTTAAATACTTAACTCTTTTTACCATAATGGCTAAAATAAAACTGAACTTTAGAGAAGTATGATGAAAAAATTTATTGAGCCTGTACCAGATAATTCTCAGTCGAAAAACAAACAATATTTCTACCGGCATTCATCAATTCATTCATCAATTAAAAAACCTTCTTCTCACTTAAATACTTAACTCTTTTTACCATAATGGCTAAAATAAAACTGAACTTTAGAGAAGTATGAGGAAAAAAAATTTATTGAGCCTGTACCAGATAATTCTCAGCCGAAAAACAAACAATATTTCTACCCGCATTCATCAATTCATTCATCAATTAAAAAACTTTCTTCTCACTTAAATACTTAACTCTTTTACCTTAATGGCTAAAATAAATCTGAACTTTCGAGAAGTATGATGAAAAAATAATTATTGAGCGTGTACCAGATAATTCTCAGTCGAAAAACAAACAATATTTCTACCCGCATTCATCAATTCATTCATCAATTAAAAAACTTTCTTCTCACTTAAATACTTAACTCTTTTACCTTAATGGCTAAAATAAAACTAAACTTTAGAGAAGTATGATGAAAAAATAATTATTGAGCATGTACCAGATAATTCTCGGCCAAAAAACAAACAGTATTTCTACCTGCATTCATCAATTCATTCATCAATTAAAAAACCTACTTCTCACTTAAATACTTAACTCTTTTACTATAATGGCTAAAATAAATCTGAACTTTAGAGAAGTATGATGAAAAAATTTATTGAGCGTTTACCAGAAAATTCTCAGTCGAAAAACAAACAATATTTCTACCGGCATTCATCAATTCATTCAACCATTAAAAAACCTTCATCTCACTTAAATACTTAACTCTTTTTACCATAATGGCTAAAATAAATCTGAACTTTCGAGAAGTATGATGAAAAAAAATTTATTGAGCGTGTACCAGATAATTCTCAGCCAAAAATCAAACAATATTTCTACCGGCATTCATCAATTAAAATACCTTCATTTCACTTAAATAATTAACTCTTTTTACCATAATGGCTAAAATAAAACTGAACTTTAGAGAAGTATGATGAAAAAAAATTTATTGAGCGTGTACCAGATAATTCTCAGCCAAAAATCAAACAATATTTCTACCGGCATTCATCAATTAAAAAACCTTCATCTCACTTAAATACTTAACTCTTTTTATCATAATGGCTAAAATAAAACTGAACTTTAGAGAAGTATGATGAAAAAAAAAATTATTGAGCGTGTACCAGATAATTCTCAGCCCAAAATCAAACAATATTTCTACCGGCATTCATCAATTAAAAAACCTTCATTTCACTTAAATAATTAACTCTTTTTACTATAATGGCTAAAATAAAACTGAACTTTAGAGAATTATGAAGAAAAAAAATTATTGTGCGTGTACCAGATAATTCTCAGCTAAAAAACAAACAATATTTCTACCGTCATTCATCAATTCATTCATCAATTAAAAAACCTTCTTCTTAATTAAATACTTAACTCTTTTACCATAGCTAAAATAAAACTGAACTTTAGAGAAATATGATGAAAAAATTTATTGAGCGTGTACCAGATAATTCTCAGCCGAAAAACAAACAATATTTGTACCTGCATTCATCAATTCATTCATCAATTAAAAAACCTACTTCTCACTTAAATACGTAACTTTTTTACTATAATGGCTAAAATAAAACTGAACTTTAGAGAAATATGATGAAAAAAAATTATTGTGCGTGTACCAGATAATTCTCAGCCAAATATATAAACCATTTATTTATCTGCCTTATAGAGTATTTTACAATTCAGGAAAATTAAATATTTTACTGATTACATATGACGGGTTGTATTCTAGTTCCATAGAAATAATGAGTTTGGATGGACGCAGTGCCATAAATGTTGAGGCTCCCCTATGTAAGCAGCCTCGTCTGACTATGAAATCAATCATGTGTTTATGCATTCAATCTACGTAACAAACTCGAATAAGCTATCCATTTAATCCGTGTAAAGATGCTCCCCTTTTGGAGTCAATGCCTATCACTTGCACCTTGAAGACGACTCTAAAGGAAACAGATACACCTACCTCCCCTTTAGAACTAAGGATTTATTAATTTTCCCCCTTTTCCCAAAGATGGATGCGTAGTCATTAGACGACACTAGATAGAGGATTCTGCGGAAAAGCGGTCCGTCCGTTTTGCCAACACAATGACGGATTTGTGGAAGTAGCGAGCGGGAACTCTACACTGTGCCAGGAATGGGTTAATTATCTAGAATTTAAGACTGCTTATTTTGGACTTTTTTCTTTGTCTTGAGACAAGTATACATGGAGAAAATAATGGACTTACATATTTTGAGAAGTCAACACAATGACGGATTTGTGGAAGTAGCTAGCGGAGAGGTTGCAGTGCCAGGACAGTGTTAATTACAAAGAATATAAGACAGCTTATTTTGGACTTTTTCTTTATCGTGTGCCAAATATACAGAGAAAATAAGGGGCCTACATATTAAGTCAGCAGAATGACGAATATAAGTAAAAAAATCAACACAATGACGGATTTGTGGAAGTAGTGAGCAGGAATATCATACGATATCAGGAAAGAGTTTATTTCCAAGAAATTAAGACAGCATATTTTGTCCTTTTTCTTTATCGTGCGAGAAATATACACGAAGAAAATAAGGACCTATATATTTTGAAAAGCCAACACAATGACGAATTTGTGGAAGTAACCAGCAGGAATGTTACAGTGTCAGGAAAGTGTTTAGAAAGAATTTAAGACTGCTTATTTTGGACTTTTTTCTTTGTCTTGAGACAAGTATACATGGAGAAAATAATGGACTTACATATTTTGAGAAGTCAACACAATGACGGATTTGTGGAAGTGACTAACGGAAAAGTTACAGTGTCAGGAAAGTGTTTATGAAGAATTTAAGATTGCTTATTTTGGACTTTTTCTCTTTTTCTTGAGCGAAGTATACATGGAGAAAATACATATTTTGAGAAGTCAACACAATGACGGATTTGTGGAAGTAGCCAGAGGAAAGGTTACACTGCCAGGAAAGTGTTAATTACAAAGAATTTAAGACCGCTTATTTTGGACTTTTTTCTTTATCGTGTGCCAAATATACACGGAGAAAATAAGGGACCAATATTTTTTTAAAAATGAACAAAATGATAGATTTGTGGAAGTAGCGAACGGGAATCTTATACTATGGAAGGAAAGTGTTATTTACTAAGAATTTAAGACAGCTTTTTTCGGACTTTTTTCTTTGTCTTGAGCCAAGTATACATGGAGAAAATAAGGACTTAATATTTTGAAAAATCAACACAATGACGGATTTGTGGAAGTAGCGAACGAGAATCTTATACTATGGAAGGAAAGTGTTAATTACTAAGAATTTAAGACAGCTTATTTCGGAATTTTACCTTTATGGTGTGACAAATATACACGGAGAAAATAAGGAACCTATATATTTTGAAAAATCAACACAATGAAAGATTTGTGGAAGTAGCGAACGAGAATTTAATACTATGGAAGGAAAGTGTTAATTACCAAGAATTTAAGACAGCTTATTTCGGACTTTTTTCTTTATCGTGTGCCAAATATACACGGAGAAAATAAGGAACCTATATATTTTGAAAAATCAACACAATGAAGGATTTGTGGAAGTAGCGAACGGGAATTTAATACTATGGAAGGAAAGTGTTAATTACCAAGAATTTAAGACAGCTTATTTTGGACTTTTTTCTTTCTCGTGTGCCAAATATACACGGAGAAAATAAGGAACCTATATATCTTCAAAAATCAACACAATGACGGATTTGTGGAATTACCGTGCAGGAATGCTATACGATGGAAGGAAAGTGTTAATTGCTAAGAATATAAACCGCTTATTTTGGACTTTTCTCTTTATCTTGCTTCGAATATACACGGAGAAAATAAGAACCTACACATTTTGAAAAATCAACACAATGACGGATTAGTGGAAGTAGCGAATCTTATATTATGGAAGGAAAGTGTTTATTACCAAGAAATTAAGAGAGCTTATTTCGGAATTTTTCTTTGTCTTAAGCCAAGTATACATGGAGAAAATAATGGACTACACATTTTGAGAAATCAACACAATGACGGAATTGTGGAAGTAACCAGTGGTAACATTAGTGTGATAGGAAAGTGTTATATAGAAAGAATTAAGACAAATTCTTTTGGACTTTTTTCTTTATCGTGTGCTAAATTTACACGAAGAAAATAAGGGACCTATATATTTAGAAAAGCCAACACAATGACGAATATGTGGAAGTAATGAGTAGAAATGTTATACGATGCCAGGAAAGAGTTAATTACCAAGAATTTAAGACTGCTTATTTCGGACTTTTTCTTTGTCTTAAGCCAAGTATACATGGAGAAAATAATGGACTACACATTTTGAGAAGTCAACACAATGACGAATTTGTGGAAGTATCTAGCGGGAATGTTATACGATGTCAGGAAAGTTTTAATTACCAAGAATTTAAGACCGCTTTTTTTGGATTTTTTTCTTTATCTGGCGCATAATACACACTTAGAAAATAAGGACCTACATATTTTGAAAAATCAACAAAATGACGGATTTGGGGAAGTAGCGAACGGGAAACTTATACTACGGAAGGAAAGTGTTTATTACCAAGAATTTAAGACAGCTTATTTCGGACTTTTTTCTTTGTCTTGAGATAAGTATACATGAAGAAAATAAGGGACATACACATTTTGAGAAGTCAACACAATGACCAATTCGTTTAAGTAGCTAGCTGGAATGTTATACGATGTCAGAAAAGTGAAAATTACCAAGAATTTAAGACCTTTTTTTAAACTTTGTGCTTTTATCTTGCGCCAAATAAACACGGAGATAATAAGGACCTACATATTTTGAAAAATCAACACAATGACGGATTTGTGGAAGTAGTGAATCTTATACTATGGAAGGTAAGTGTTTATTACCAAGAATTTAAGAAAGTTTATTTCGGACTTTTTTCTTTGTCTTGAGCCAAGTATACATGAAGAAAATAATGGACATACACATTTTGAGAAGTCAACACAATGACCAATTTGTGGAAGTAGCTAGCTGGAATATTATACGATGCCAGAAAAGTGATAATTACCAAGAATTTAAGGCAATTTTTTTTTTAACTTTTTGTTTTCTCTTGCGCTGAATAAAGACAGACATAATAAGGACCTACATATTTTGAAAAATCAACACAATGACGGATTTGTGGAAGTAGCGAGTCTTATATTATGGAAGGAAAGTGTTAATTACTAAGAATTTAAGAGAACTTATTTCGGACTTTGTTTTGAGCCAAGTATACACGAAGAAAATAATGGACATACACATTTTGAGAAGTCAACATAATGACCATTTTGTGGAAGTAGCTAGCTGGAATGTTATACGATGTCAGAAAGGTGTTAATTAACAAGAATTTAAGACAACTTATTTTGGATTTTTTTATACAAACCAAATATACATGGAAAAAATAAGGGACCTATATATTTTAAAAAATCAACACATTGACGGATTTGTGGAAGCAGAGAACGGGAATCTTATACTATGGAAGGAAAGTGTTTATTACCAAGAATTTAAGAAAGATTATTTCGGACTTTTTTCTTTGTGTTGAGCGAAGTATATATCATATATACGGATACGTTACAATTCCTTTGCCAGTTAAAATGAGGTTCGAAAACTGATAACATTAACCGATGTAACGATTACATTAAGTGATAATATTAACATGCAAAATAAAGGAGATAAAAAAAAACATTCCGAGTGTGTCGCCAATAAGTGACCCAGGAGAGTTCAATTTGCCGCCGCTTAGAAAGCAATTAGAGAATTTCTTTCTTTTCGAATTCCATTAAGTAATGCTCTTGTCCCCTCCACCCCGTTCCTCCTCCCCCTTTTATTTAGACTCCGAAATGTTTTAAAAGATCATCTTTCTCCGAACGACTCCTCATGGCTTTTAGAATAGGCAACGTTTTCCTTATTAGGCATCGGAGGAGCAGATATAACTCGATAGTTTTTGTTCCTAGGTTGCGATTTCAATGTACGGAAACATATTTAACACATCGTATGTGGGACACGTACTAGTACGTTTTCTGATGACTGATACTTGAGCGCAGGACACGTACGAGTACGTTTTCTGACTATTGATACTTGAGCGTGGGACACGCACTAGTACGTTTTTTGATGACTGATACTTGAGCGCAGGACACGTACTAGTACGTTTTCTGACGATTGATACTTGAGCGCAGGACACGTACTAGTACGTTTTCTGACGATTGATACTTGCGCGCGGGATACGTACTAGTATGTTTTCTGATGACTGATACTTGAGCGCCGGACACGTACTAGTACGTTTTCTGACGATTGATACTTGAGCGCAGGACACGTACTAGTACGTTTTCTGATGACTGATACTTAATCGCAGGACACATACTAGTACGTTTTCTGATGACTGATACTTGAGCGCAGGACACGTACTAGTACGTTTTCTGACGATTGATACTTGAGCGCAGGACACGTACTAGTACGTTTTCTGATGACTGATACGTGAGCGCAGGACACGTACTAGTACGTTTTCTGATGACTGATACTTGAGCGCAGGACACGTACTAGTACGTTTTCTGACGATTGATATTTGAGAGCGGGACACATACTAGTAAGTTTTCTGATGACAGATACGTGAGTGCAGGACAAGTACTAGTACGTTTTCTGACGATTGATACTTGAGCGCAGGACACGTACTAGTACGTTTTCTGAGGACTGATACTTGAACGCGGGACACATACTAGTAAGTTTTCTGATGACAGATACGTGAGTGCAGGACAAGTACTAGTACGTTTTCTGACGATTGATACTTGTGTGCGGGATACGTAGTAGTATGTTTTCTGATGACTGATATTTGAGCGCAGGACATGTACTAGTACGTTTTCTGACGATTGATACTTGAGCGCAGGACACATACTAGTAAGTTTTCTGATGACAGATACGTGAGTGCAGGACAAGTACTAGTACGTTTTCTGATGACTGATACTTGAGCGCAGGACATGTACTAGTACGTTTTCTGACGATTGATACTTGAGAGCGGGACACATACTAGTAAGTTTTCTGATGACAGATACGTGAGTGCAGGACACGTACTAGTACGTTTTCTGATGACTGATACTTGAGCGCAGGACACGTACTAGTACGTTTTCTGACGATTGATATTTGAGAGCGGGACACATACTAGTAAGTTTTCTGATGACAGATACGTGAGTGCAGGATAAGTACTAGTACGTTTTCTGACGATTGATACTTGAGCGCGGGACACGTACTAGTACGTTTTCTGACGATTGATACTTGCGTGCGGGATACGTAGTAGTATGTTTTCTGATGACTGATATTTGAGCGCAGGACACATACTAGTAAGTTTTCTGACGATTGATACTTGAGCGCAGGACACATACTAGTAAGTTTTCTGATGACAGATACGTGAGTGCAGGACAAGTACTAGTACGTTTTCTGACGATTGATACTTGAGCGCAGGACACGCACTAATACGTTTTTTGACTGATACTTGAGCGCAGGACAAGTTACGTTCCTTGCGATTTCAATGTAGGAAAAATATTTAACAAGGAATGGGCCATTTTGGACCCTTAGAGGATCTTATTTTGGTATAACGCTTGCACTTTTCATATATAGGGATAGAGCAAAAGATTTTTTCTAAATGTTATAAAGCAAATCCACAATGAGGAATTTTCACGTTTTCTAGTCTTAATTTTAAACAATAGAAGACAAAAAAGTAAGCAGGACAGTACGTATATTTCTTTCATTTGGGGGCCTAATTACTTATTTCTAATGGGGTTTGTACCGGACTCTTTAACGTCTCTCGAACACGACACTTTTCCTCGGCCAAATTTGTGACATCATAGTTCATGAAAACACCGATCGCCTATGTTGTTTATATTGTAACGACCCGTTACATGACCCTAGCGAAAGAGGAGCGGAAGGTGACCTTTCGCAGCGGACAATTACGGTTAGCGGCAGGTAGAAACGGGTGGTCCTAACAATACACGTTTGTGTACTAGGTCCCGGACTTAATTGAAAACTGTCCGTGTGCTGGAGCCAGCGCGTCTGAGACTTTGTGAGACTATTTGAGTGAAAAGACTCGGGGAAATGATTATAAATTGAGCTACACTATAGTGCCACATGTGCGCTCATTAGCGGTAGCAAAAAGGAAATTAAGTTGTTTGGGTCGGCTGATTTAAAGACGGATTTTCGGCCACATCTGGAAACGGAACAGCTGATTCAGGCGGGAAGTGACTGCAAGATTGCATCATCGTGGTTCTGGAAGGTTCCAGAAGAATCGGGTGAAGGGAACCGGGACCGTTATATAAGAAGAGTGGTGGAGCCAAGACCAGGTTTTTCTTCTTCTTGAGAGTTGCTTTCGGAGTTGTTGTTTGGAGCTCGAGAGGAGTTCACTCGTCTCTCCGATTTCCGGAATTTGCGTTTTAGAGACCGCCAGCGTCTCTGTTTGCTAAGAAGTCGACTTTCGACTTTGGGATCTCATTCCCGTTATCTTACTATTTTTTTTTCTACTTCGTGCATAGAAGTAGGTCGCTGAGAGTGACCCTTGCTCTCATTTTGGATCGTCTTGCATCCCGAGTTTCCTCAACGAACTCCAGCGTGATACGCACTCTGAGCGTTTGAACCTTGGTGTGAAAGCCGACTATACCAATCGTCAGCCCGGAGGTGATAGTGTCAGCGTTTCGCACCGGCTCTAATCAGCGAACTGTTCCAGTGATTTAGAAGACCTAGCCACATTGTACCAAAGCATCGTAATTGTGTGAATGTTATCTCAGCACGGGATCCCAGAAGATTTAGATATCTACTGAACCTGTACATATCTGTACATAATTTATTCACCTGAATAAAAACTAATTAACTTTAAAATTAGTTTTTAAAATTATGGACCCACTTTTTTTTTTTTTACATTTTTTCGAACATTTTTGGAATCTGCGAGTCTTGAATTATCAGAAAAATACTAAGTTGTTCGAATCCCCCACATGTGCAAATTCCTCATTAATGACATCGCAAAACCGAAGCGGGAATCAGTCTTTCCGTCGTTTCAATAACAAGATCTATATATTATAATGGGTGTTGCGCTTCCCACAGGTGTATTTTGTAAGATCGTGTAGGTGGGAAGTAATCTTCCCACGGCCCACGAAAGGGTTAAAGGCGTAACCACAAATGAGCATGCACTAAAATAAATTGATTGAAAAATTTTCAGGTGTATCACAAGACATCTGCACATTTTGTAACAGTAAAAGGATACATAAAATAACACGAACATATTGAGGGGGAATAAGGCTATAAAAGATCAAATATATGTACCGAACTAAAATACTTTAGCATATATCATCTTCCCCAGTCACCATTACCCTCATATTTGCTTATCTGAATTTATTTTTTGAACCACCCACCCGACTTAGTACGGTTCACTGCTGCAGCGCTGTGTGTCAAGAATACAGCTGCAACCGTAACTGTACCAATAGAATTCTCAGCAAGCAGATAAAAAAGAGAAACACAAATTAATGGACTGTAGACAATACCAGAAAGAAAACGATACTTTTGTATGTGTTTTTTTTATTTAACTTGCCAAGATAAGGCGAAAGACAAAATTCGAAAGAACTTAATTACCGGAGATAAAAGAAAAAAAAATGTTCCAACCTGGAACAAAAAAAAGTAAAAGAAAGAGAAAAAGAAACAAAAGCTGAGCAAAGAGTGAACGCCATAAAAACCGGAATATGAGAAGACGGGGGTAGGTTCGACTTCTCCCCCTCTCCTCCCCCGCTGCTTCCATTGTTTTCGCAACCGAAACACCCCTGAGAATGCAGTTAGTCGCCTCTTAGCAGGCAATTAACCGCTCGTCGCATTTCTTTTCTCGTTTTCCCCGTAATCAAATAAGTCCCGCCGACTTCTTTATGATTCCTGCGAATGTTTTAAAAGGATCACCCTCGTCACACCCCCACCCCTTTGGCTCCACCCCCCTCCGCCGTGATGCGAAAATAAGAGCTCACAGAGATCGCCGCATCTTTCTTCTTGATGGAGGGAGAACGGACCAAGTGATGCGGCTTACGTTGTAGGTCGCGTTTCCAACACGATTGCTACAGTTGTTTGCGGGAATTACGGTTTATGCTTACATGACTTATCGTTAACGTTTGCGTATTTTATGAATTATGTGTATATGATTACTCAAATGAGATTTTATGTTTATATATTTTAATGTGGCTTACGTTGTAGGTCGCGTTTCCTACACGATTGCTACATTTGCTTGCGGTACTTACGGTTTATGCTTACATGACTTATCGTTTACGTTTGCGTATTTTATGAATTATGTGTATATGATTACTCAAATGAGATTTTATGTTTATATATTTTAATGCGACTTACGTTGTAGGTCGCGTTTCCAACACGATTGCTACATTTGCTTGCGGCAATTACGGTTTATGCTTACATGATTTACCGTTTACGTTTGCGTATTTTATGAATTATGTGTATATGATTACTCAAATGAGATTTTATGTTTATATATTTTAGTTTTTATGATTGCATAACTATCGGAAAAGGTTTACGCATTTTACTGATTGTTTATGCTTACATGACTTACCGTTTACATTTGCGTATTTCATGAATTATATGTATATAATTACTCAAATGAGATTTTATGTTTATATATTTTTCTAAAAATAACTTAGAACCTAAATTTGAATATATTTAAGATACATAAATATATTTAAAAAATATTTGAAAAAAAAAATGAATATCTTTCCTTAAAAATAATATATAGGCTAACGAACATGATTACTAAAAATATAGTTAAGTTTAAGACATACTTAGTGTTTTAAAACGCACTACAATATCTCAAAATAACTTAGAACCTAAATTTGTATATATATAAGATACATAATTATATTTAAAAAGTATTTGGAGAAAATGAATATTTTCCTTAAAAATAATATTGAGGCTAACGAGCATGATTACTAAAATATAGTTAAGTTTAAGACAAACTTATTGTTTTAAAAATACTACAATATCTCAAAATAACTTAGAACCTAAATTTGTATATATTTAAGATACATAACTATATTTAAAAAGTATTTGAAAAATGAATTTTTTTCCTTAAAAATAATATTGAGGCTAACGAGCATGATTACTGAAAATATAGCTAAGTTTAAGACAAATTTATTGTTTTAAAAAATACTACATTATCTCAAAATAACTTTGAACCTAAATTTCTATAAATTTAAGATACATAACTATATTTAAAAAGTATTTGAAAAAAAATGAATTTTTTCCTTAAAAATAATATTGAGTCTAACGAGCATGATTACTAAAAATATAGTTAAGTTTAAGAGAAAATTATTGTTTTAAAACATACTACAATATCTCAAAATAACTAAGAACCTGAATTTGTACATATTTAAGATACATAACTATATTTGAAAAGTATTTGAAAAAAAATGAATTTTTTCCTTAAAAATAATATCGAGATTAACGAGCATGATTGCAAAAAATATAGCTAAGTTTAAGACAAACTTATTGTTTTAAAACATACTACAATATCTCAAAATAACTTAGAACCTAAATTTACATATTTAAGAAGCATAAATATATTCAAAAAGTATTTGGAAAAAATGAATTTTTCCCTTAAAAATAATATAGAGATTAACGAGCATGATTACTAAAAATATAGTTAAGTTTAAGACAAACTTATTGTTTTAAAACGTACTACAATATCTCAAAATAGCTTAGAACCTAAATTTGTATATATTTAAGATACATAAATGTATTTAAAAAGTATTTGAAAAAAATGAATTTTTTTCCTTAAAAATAATATTGAGGCTAACTAGCATGATTATTAAAAATATAATTAAGTTTAAGACCAACTTATTGTTTTAAAACGTACTACAATATCTCAAAATAACTTAAAACCTAAATTTGTATATATTTAAGATACATAACTATATTTAAAAAATATTTGAAAAAAAAATGAATATCTCTCCTTAAAAATTATATCTAGGCTAACGAGCAAGATTACTAAAAATATACTTAAGTTTAAGAGAAAATTATGGTTTTAAAACTTACTACAGTACCTCAAAATAACTTAGAACCTAAATTTGTATATATTTAAGATACATAACTATATTTAAAAAGTATTTGAAAAAAATTTTTTCCTTAAAAATAATATCGAGTCTAACGAGCAAGATTACTAAAAATATAGTTAAGTTTAAGACAAACTTATTGTTTTAAAACGTACTACAATATCTAAAAATAACTTAGAACCTAAATTTACATATTTAAGATGCATAAATATATTTAAAAAGTATTTAGAAAAAATGAATTTTTTCCTTAAAAATAATATTGAGGCTAACGGGCATGATTACTGAAAATATAGCTAAGTTTAAGACAAACTTATTGCTTTAAAATATACTACAGTATCTCAAAATAACTTAGAAATTAAATTTACATATTTAAGATACATAAATATATTTAAAAAATATTTGAAAAAAGTGTTTTTTCCTTAAAAATTCATCATTGGAATAAAACATATTTTGGGAAGCTTACAAGAAAATTTAGGCTCCATTGGATAAAAATTATATTGTATACAACCTGTAAAAATTTCATGTAAACTTATTTAAAGCGTTTTGAGATAACACGCGCGTTACATGAAAAAAGAAACGCATTTTGAGAAAAATCACATGTAAGTTTCGTAAATTTAAATTTGTATACAATAAACAGCTGACATTTTTTTTTATAATTTCTCTCAATATTGGAATTTTTTACGCGGAATATTTTAATACGTTCAAAACTAAATTCTTATTACGTATATTTTTCCTGAAGAATCGAAATTTTTTGCCGATTTAACAGTCGTATGATCCCTTAAGAAGATACTTTAAAATTAAAAATTAATATAACCGGTGTTAATAATAATAACGTTATTGCATACTACATTAACTATTTACTTACAATTAACTCGCTCTTTAAAATTAGACTTCTTCTGTTATCAGCTTCTTCGACTGGGGTGATGTGATACAACCTGAAACGAAAAATTAACATGCATTGCATAAAATTATTTTTAATATAATATAGAACAATCAGCATAAGTAATAGATAGGATAGAAAACAGATATACGGAGACAATCAAATATTTTTTAAAGAGAAAAAAATAGTTATACGCAGAAAAAGAAGCAGCACAGGTAAAATATTTTGATTTCCAAGAGATGTAAAAATACTAAACATTGAAAATAAAATAATGTTTTGATAGCTTTTATGATCAGATATTTAAATTAATTTTTTTGAAATGCTTAAAAATGCTCGGATTGATTGTATAGAACTTGTAATTAAAACAATACTTATCATTTCTATATTATGGAAGAAAAACCAAAAGATGACTGAATGGTTAGAGCGCTGATTTTCGGTATGAGAGTTCGTGGATTTGAATGATGTTTTTTCATGTATGTTTGTAACCGTTCAGAACCGTCTTTAAGAAGTAGGTCCTGGTCTGATTAACCCTCGTGTTGCAAAAAAGTAGAAGTAGCAAAACAAACCAAACCATTAAGAGACCGAATATATTTTTAACCACTTAAGATCCGT